>JANHFM010009914.1:543721-555516 GCA_032468115.1 Grayia smithii
GCTGGCAAACTCTTTATTTTAACTGGAAAAGTTGGGGGTCGTCTTATGCGCCCAGTCGTCTTATACGCCGGAATATACGGTACTGAACCAGTATTTCTTTTGGATTTTTACCAAGCAAATGAAATTGGTACTCAAAAAAATAGGAGATGACACAGGCTTTGAGGAAAAAAAGGTCGATAGACTTTCCAACAGCTTTTAATTTGTTTTTGGGCAGTATGGAAAGTGCTACATGACATCATTGTAACAATAAGGAATTTTAAGTTTAAGAATCTGAAATAACTCTCTAAGCTGGAAAGAAAAAGAATGCCTTGGATAAATGTACAGTAGGCCATATTGCAGGACAGTATAGAGTTATGGTGCAAAATAAGGTTATATGACGTAAAGGCTTTCTGCTTTTCTTCCAGAAATACAGGAAATCATTGTTCTTTAAATAGAAGGAGCTAAGTTACCAATTAAGAGAGTCTGCAGCTAGCAAAATGGCATGGAATGAAATGGAAATATTTCCACTTCATACTTAAGGAAATCTTGTGGCAGAAGGTTGGAAAGATAATTAAGAAAGCACTCTAAGCGGGAATAAGATGTATAGATTGGGGAATAAAATATGATGTTATTTTCACCAGTATGTAAAATCTGCCAAGTATCTGAGAGTGATAATTCTATGCTATAAATTTTTAGTGGACTTAATTGTCTTGCCAAATTTGAGCATTCCCTGGCCATTTTCCCCCCTCAGGTTCAAAGGTAGTGCAGTTACTGAAGGTCACCAAGGACAAGGGACTTTTAAAGGAATTGAATATAAGTTTTATCTCAGTGATGGTAAATGTTGCAGATGAGTGCTGAGTTCTGTCCTTCTGTAATTTAACTCATGATAGAATACATGGACATACAATTGAAGTCTTGCTGTCCTGGTGAAGAGAAATTTACAATATAAGTATACTTCATGCTCCTTTGACATTGAAGAAAATTTGGACCTGAAGGAACATTCCAAAACCTCTTTAGCTACCATAAATGTTGGCAGGCAAGCTGAGATGTTAACCCAATTCAAGTTAAATATGGTAGGTTGTTAAATTAGCAAAATGAACGGGCTGTTTGCAGCCTGAAAGATAGCTAGAAACTGGCAACATGTTGGAGAGTGTAGCCAGAATGTTGTCACAACTTCTGTTTTGAGCTTTAGTTGCTAACTTTTTTACTTTCTTCTGAAGAGCTGGTACACAATATGATGGCACTAGTATAAGATTAATAGCCAATTTTCATTGTCCATATATATCCATGGATCTTGGAATATGTCAACACATGTACTGGCTCAGATTAAATCCCTGCAAGATGGAATTGTTCCTTGTTGGTGATAGATATAACTCTATTCTAGCTTCAGTTTTAGTTCTTGATAAGATTGTACTCTCACTCAAAAAGCAAGTTCAAAATTTGGAGTTATATTCGTAGCTTAAGAGCAAGTCTGTTGTATGCCAATTGTGGACATATCTTCGTCAGAAAATTCTGGCTTCAGTGACTTGTTGACTTGTTAACTCATGGTTGGACTATTACAATGGGTACATTTGAAGATGATTTGGAAGTTTGAATTGGTCCAATGTATAGTAGTCCATCTGTTAACTAGAAATAGATGGTTTCATCACATAATACCTATGATACAACTGTGAATTTACCTCTGATTCCAATTTAAAATGCAGGGTTTATTTATCTATTTAGTCAATTTATACAGTGTCCATCTCGCAGTTGTGACTCCAAACTCTTTGACTCTTGGAAATCTCTTAAAATCTGGCAGTTCTACTGAAGATTTGCAGCCTAATTGTGTGCAGGCTGCCTTTAAATAGTTTCTGACATCTTCTGATTCTACTGAATGTATTTTATTTATTTATACTTTGTATTTCTTAACCAGCCATCTCCCTCTTTGCGTTTTAAATGGCCTCAAATTCTACTGTAATTGGTGGTGTTAAAATATTGTAACAAGCAAACATAACTTAGCAATGTAGAAATAAGAATGTGCTAACATGTCAAGAGATATGGTCTAACTATCTGGCCCTTGACAGTTAGCACACCGTAAAAAAGTAATTATTCCAAGCAAGATTCTCTCTGAATTTTCTTTAGCGGGACTTATTGAGATGAAAGGGATGGATTTATAAGATTTTGACTAATTATGTTATTTCCAATTTAGAACCAAATTCTCCCCCAATTCTGGGACTGGAATCCCACAAAACTGGGATATACCCATGTTAGGAAAGGTAGTATCTTCCATATTGTATGGGCCATTGAGTATTGTGTGAGTGTATGTGTAATGATCTTCATATCCCTGACAATTTTTCCAACAACAATATTATGGCAATCTTTTAAAAATTGTTTCAAAATATATTTTTTAACCTCTCCCCACTATGTGTGTCTTAGCTTGTATGCAGAATTGTTTTGTTTTATTAAAAGTGACTTGGGGATTATTAATAATGCTACTACTATTAACAATAATAATTGTTATAAATATTATTCCCTAAGGAACATTTCTTTTTGAGGAACCAAGTTCTTATTGCTTCTCAGCCATGGAAGCCCTTTTCTTTTCATATTCATAGCTCTAAATTGGAAACAATCTAGCCATTCATTAATCCATTCTTGTGACTACTTAACAGGGTTTATTATGGTATTTGTATATTGTTGTTTCCTGACTTATACTAAAAATGATGAGTTAATTAGAATGCATCTTTATTTAACCTTCTAGCAACTTTAAGAGGCACCATTTGAATAGGCAGCATTTCTTGGGATGGGATTCTGGTATCTTCGTTCCACGTTATTGCCTTGAGGTGCAAGCATCAATTACACACTTGATACAGCTTTTGAGAAATAGTTGGAATTGCTAACAGAGACAAATCCACCAGGTTTCTTTATTTATTTGGTTTACTTGACGATCAAATAATGGCAATGGGATACCATCATCTAGATTCCCCAATTACCTGCCTAATACCTATTGTTGCAAAGTCTGCTCTGCCAGGAAATTAATCCTGCATGCTGAAAAGCATTAGGAGTACACTGCATAATATCCCTTTCTTCTTTATTGTGTTAATATAATCCTATTGGGAATGGCAGTAGCTCAGTGGCTCAACACATGCTTTGCATGCAGAAACTCCCAGTTTTCATCTTCGGATTTCCAGATGGAAAAAAACCTACTGCCTGCCAATGTAATGGACAATACCAAATTAAACTTATTTCAGTCAACTTTCTAAGTTCACTTTACATATGATTAGCAAAGGCTCCTCCTCCTCCTCCTCTTCCATTTAAGACCATTAAAATGAAATATTTTATTCCTAAGAACTAGTACAGAGCAATCGCTTTAATCAGAGCCAAATGAAATAAACAAATCTTTAATTGCATGGTTAGCTAAATACTACAGGTAGCCGTCGAGTTAGGACCACAGTTGAGCCTAAAATTTATGTCACTGAGTGAAACATTTAAGTGAGTTTGTCTCCATTTTATGACTTTTCTTGCTGCAGTTGTTAAGTGAGCCACTGCTTTTGTTAAGTTAGTAACATGGTGGTTAAGTGAAACTGGATTCCCCTTTGACTTTGCTGATGAGAAGGTCGCAAAAAGCTGATCACATGACCCCAGGACACTGTAACCGTCATATGAACCACTTGCCAAGCATCTGAATTTTGATCATAAATGTGAAAAATGGTCCAAAGCCACTTTTTTCAGTGCTGTTGTAACTTTGAAAGGTCACTAAAGGAACTGTTGTAAGTTGAAGACTACCTGTACTGTCTTTTTGTTTTTCAACTAACTCTCATCTGGGAGAGTGCATCAAATTTTACCAGATACATATTTTTTCTTCCTCTTATGTTAACTGCTACCTAATGATATTTGCTGTCATGAGCACTGGAGAAAGAAAAGTAAATTTCCCTTTCTTTGTATGCTGTGTTGTGAAAGTGGATTTCTCAAGTGTCTTTTGTTCTTGTTAAAGCAAACTTCTTAACTAAGCAAAAAAAATCTACTCTGATCTTGCCTGAGTAGACTTTACTCCTTGGTTCAGAGCAGGGGTGAAATCCGGCAGGTTCTGACAGGTTCTGGATAATCAGTAGCGGAAATTTTTAGCATCTCAGAGAACTGGCAAATACCATCTCTGGCTGGCCCCAGAGTGTGGTGGGAATGGAGATTTTGCAATATCCTTTCCCCAGGAGTGGGAGAGAATGGGGATATTTTAGTAACCTTCCCCTGGAGTGGGATGGGAATGGAGATTTCCCCTGGAGTGTGGTGGGAATGGAGATTTTGCAGTATCCTTCCCCTGCCATGCCCACCAAGCCACACCGTGCTCACCAAGCCACGCCCACAGAACCGGTAGTAAAACAATTTGGATTTCATCACTGGTTCAGAGGTCTCCTGAATCATGGATGTCCTGGTGGACTTAGAATGGAACTACTTACTTGGGTTGGAGGCCTTCATCAGTTATCTAAGATGCATAAAGTCCTCTTTTTGAAGCAAACTGCTCAATGACTAAGGTAGTGTTTTATTTAACTAATAATGAGTGCATAACTATCTGAAGTTTTATCTTAAAAATAGTGTACCTGATCACTGATGCCATCACACAAATCTTTGAATAGGTGTCTCTCCTACGGTGCTTTTAAGGAAAAATTTGGGCAAGTTATACATGTTAACTAAAAAGAGGAATCTGATGGGCCCATTAAGTCCAAAATATTACCACCATGAACTAGTGATCATCCTAGTCACCTACTGGGATGCTTCTCACATCCAGATTCCTTTTGTGGGCCACACTGTCTCTTATCCAACTGTTGTCGTGCCTACAGCTCTTCTCTGTCTCTCACAATCCTTCCCACCTGCCATTACAAACCCTTATTCAGAACACCCAAATGCTAACAAATCCGGAGATGAGGAAAGAAAAGGACCAGGCCTCCAAAGAGGACATGCGAATAAAAGAATAGGAACATCTAAGATGGAAATTAAACTACTTTTGAAGGAAGCCAGCTAAGATTTTTCACCCTAGAACAGCGATGGCAAACCTTTTTTGGCTCGCGTGCCACCCCCCCCCCCCGAATTACGCGTGCATCTGCGCCTTTGCGCATGGGCAGAGCTGCCGTGCGTGTGCCCTCCATGCGTTGCATATGCAACCACACCATATGCACATGCGCAGAGCTGTCGCATGCACAACCCCGCTGAATTGCGTGTGCAACCGCACCACTGCGCATGTGCAGAGCTGTTGCACACGCGCCCCCCTGTGGTGCACACACAACCACGCCCTCTGCGCATGCGCACACTGCACGCTGGCTGTCTCACGTGCATGCGCAACCACGTGCACATGCGCATGAGGACACCGAAGACCAGCTGGGTCCCCAGAACTGCGTGCATACGCAGGTGCAGGTAAGTGTGGCGATGGATTGCATGTCGGGGGAAATGGCTCTGTGTGCCACTTCCGGCACGCATGCCATAAGTTCGCCAACACGGCCCTAGAAAGTGAGAAAAGGGATGGGTTCATCTCTTCTCCACAAAAAGAACAAAATCCGCCAAGAAACATCTCTCGCTGCATTTAGCCTCAAGGGGAAGGGAGTTGTCATTCTTCAGGATGTTGAAGCTTCCATAGGCAGTGGAAGCTTCAACATTTCTGACAGTGAGAACAATCAATCAATGGAACAACTTGCCTTTGGAAGTTGTGGAAGCTTTATCACTTGAGACTTTCAAGAAGAGATTGGACTGCACATTTGTCAGAAATGGTGCAGGGTCTCCTGCTTGAGCGGGGGTTGGACTAGATGACCAATAAGGTCCCTTCCATCTCTGTTAATCTGTTAAATCTGTTAGACCTATTTCAGGAGCTATGGTCTCAGGGAATGGTCTCTAAACCAATTATGGGTACATTCTGACCTAATGGTATTGTCAGAGGTTCCTATGAAAACATGAAGCACTTAAAAATATCATTTAAGCTTAAGCATCTCTTTTGAAATTATAACTTGCCAAGAATGTTTAGAATGGATTTTGGAGAAATTTGAATAAATTATGTTTAAGTATCTTAATGAGCAAGCAGATAAGCAAGCAAATGGACTTTGAAATTACATGTAATGCTTCCTTTTCTAACAATTTTTTTTCACTACTGCAGTCGGATAAATTAAGAAATAGGTATAGTTTTGTATGAAACTGTTTGTTCTCTGCTAATAACTCTGACTTCTTTCCCAGAATGCAATTTCAGAGATTGTTAGCGTCTTTAAATCTTCTACATAAAGGTATGCTAATAGCAAATGCAGTGTCTAGTTTAAAAATCAAATTAAGAGTCAAGGTAAGAGCATCAACAACAACAAAACACATGACTTGTAGTGGCACCAGGTCTATTTGGGCGTGTGAGAGAATTCATGCATACACATAACTAGCTTTGAAAAGTTTATTTAAGATTCCAAGAAAGTTGCAAGGAAGGTCTGCACGCTTAAACACTTTTCTTTTTAAAGTGCAGCAGTGACTGGCAGATAAACCAGGGGGTCTCTTGAGTGCTCATCTGCTATGGGACATGTTTCATACTGCATCAATAATGTAAATTGAGATGTAAAGAAAGCTCTCTGCTCCTATCAGGTATGATTACAGCACTTCAGGCAGCATGTATTCTGCAGAAGGACCGGAGTCAGCTTTCTCAGATGCAGCTGCCCTGAAGCCCATATGGCATATTTTCACTACTTTTAAACAGCACAAGAAATTGATTTACCAAGGTGATCATTTATTGGTTTTGATTGCTTGTATCCTGACTTCCCTCGCATAATTCAGGGTGGCTGAAAACAAAACAAGATCAAAACAATAAAACCCAATGTAAGGCTAACTGTACAGCAAGAAAGGATATTAAGCTACTGACAAGAACAATTTAAAATGACATATTGCTACAGAGGTAGTCCTTGACTGACTTATGATTGTTCATTTAATGACAGTTCCAAGTTAAAACATCATTGAAAAAAGTGACTTACAACTGGTCTTTGCACTTACAATCATGGCATAATTCAATCAATCAGTCAGAATAGAGCTGGAAGGGAACTTGGAGGTTTTCTAGTCCAACCCCCAAGGGGTGGGTTCTACTTACCTTTACTACCGGTTCTCTTCATGCACGTGCTTGAAAAAACTTGAAAAAAGCACTCTGCGCATGCGCAGAGCAGAAAACCGTAAATACGGGCGCACGGGTGGGCCCAGCTCCTGCCCGCAGAGAACTGGTTCAGTGACGTCACACCGTCACCGCTACCGGATCACGCGAACCGGGTCAAACCGGAAGCAACCCACCACTGCAACTCCCTTGCTTATGCAGGACAACCTGTACCATTTCAGACAGATGGCCATCCTGTTAAAAACCTCCATTGATGAAGCAACCATAACTTCTGAAGACAAACTGTTCCACTGGTTAGTTGTTCTCACTGTTAGGAAGTTTCTCTTTAATTCCAGGTTGCTTCTCTCTGTGATCAAAATTTAGATGTTTGGCAACTAGCAGTTGCAGTGTCCCGGAATCACCTGATCACCATTTGTGATCTTCCCAGGTGGCTTCCCACAAGCGAAATCAATGGGGAAAGCATGATTTATTTAATTACTGCAGTGTTTCACTTAATGACCAAGGTAAAAAAAGGACATAAAAATCATGCATTACTAATTTAACAACTGCATTGTTTAGTGATGGAAGTTCTGGTCCCAATTGTCCAGAGTCATAAGTGGAGAACTACCTCTTTGGCAAGACAAGTGGTTCCATTCTGTCTTGGTCTTGCAAGAAAGGAAAGCCAACCCTGTCATGGGCAGCTGAAGGAGGTAACTGTTTCTGGTGTTTCTGGCGGCAGATACCGGAGGGCAAGGCTGGTAACCACTATTCCTGCAGTGGTGAGTTGCTCCCGGTTCGGCCTGGTTCACACGAGCCAGTAGTGGTGACAGTGTGACATCACCGAACTGTTTCTCCGCGGCTGGGAGCTGGGCCCACCTGTGTGCCCGTACTTACATTTCTCTGCTCTGCCCATGTGCAGAGTGCTTGCTTTGAGTTTTTTCCAAGGAGAGTAGTTAGTACGCATGCGCAGAGCGCACGTTCAGCTGATTACGCGCAAAGCACGTGCACGAAGAGAACTGGTACTAAAGATAAGTAGAATCCACCCCTGGTTACAACGGTACTGAAAAAAGTTATGACTTATGGCCATTTTTCATACTAACAACTGCTGCAACATCCCCATGATCATGTGATCAAAATTGAGGCGCTTGGCGACTCATATTTATGATGTTTGCAGTGTCAGGTGACCTCCTTTTGTGACCTTCTGACAAGCAAAGTCAATGGGAAAGCCAGATGCATGTCACAACTTGTGTTCCTAACTTAACAACTGAAGAGATTCACTTAACAAATGTGGCAAGAAAAGTCACAAAAGAGGGCAAAACTCACTTTATTAATGTCTCACTTAGCAACAGAAATTTGGGCTCAGCTGTGGTCATAAGATGAAGACTACCCATACAGATCTCTCTAAAACTGTCTAAAACTTCTAAAAGTTGTAAAATGATATGAATATAGAACAATCTACTCCTACAATGGGAAGTTCAACTTGGGCCTGGGGTTCCTACAGAGTTTGTTTTAAAGGCTATTTCAACTCAAACTTAACTCCTAGTGAGTTCCTACATAGATCCTTTGTTGCTTTCCTGGCAACAAAACCCTTTGCTATTACCTTTTCCTGGAATATTTTGTTAATAATTTCTTAGTAGCTGTTTTGTATTTTGAGATGTAAAGGTCAACTGTTGGAGTACTTACCAATCTGATCAAGCTGCTCAGGTCCTGAGGCTAACATTTCACACCTCTCACAACTAGAGGCTTGGGAGGGAAAATTTCCAGTGGTGACACCCTTATAGAAACCTCTACTCTAGGAAGCTCCTAACTGGTTTTTTCTTTTTCTTTTTTAATACTGCCACTATTCGGTTTGAAACATGAGTTTTGAAATCTTGCTCTTTATCATTTTACATCGATAGACACAATATGAATCCTGTTCAAAAAGATCCTGAATGTATTCATTTATTTATTTGTATTTATTAATTGCATTTCTATGCCGCCCTTCTCCCGAGGGACTCAGGGCTGCGTACAACAATCAACAACACATAACAATAAATAAGATAAAAGAAGGAGTGGTATAAATGCATAATTAATAAACAGTTAAAATCTAGTTAAAAATTTAAAAACAATTTTAAAACAAGTAAATTAAATAAAAATTTAAGGTTAACATTGATTTAAGCTTGGAGAAAAAGTGGCAAAATCAGATTTTTTAAAAAAAAATGCTAAGCCTAAAACTTTACATGTGATGTTTGTATAGGCTGATCTTATTGGTTCTTTTATTGGTTCTCAGCCTGGCAGATGAAGAAGGAAAAGGGGTGCCAAAATCATCAAGATCATGGCTGCTACCATGCAATCAAAACTCTGCATTTTTTACCCACAGTGCTGCCATCTTGGTTATGGCTTCCATCTTGACTTTTTGACACCTCTGAAGTGGGTGAACCTGTTTCCCTGTTGTTTAACCTCCAATTGAAGAGATATGTTTCATTTCTTTAGGAATCAGAGGATGGTAGATTTGGGCTCTCTGTTACAATCCAGGTCTCTGAAATAGTTCCCTTCTTTGCTTTCTCTAAACATTTGGCCTGGGAGGTGTTCATTCCAATTTTAATTCTGGCTTTTAACTGTGCTGTTTTACATTGCTGCTTATGCTCACCTCTGTTATGTGTGGGGCCCTGAGTTAATGAAATAAATGTACACAGGCTACAAGCCATGGAAATAAAAGTAAAATATAGGAAGACGAAACAAAGTAGGATTTATAGTAGCTTTTCCTAACTTGTGCGCTGCCCTCTCGGTGCGTTTGAAGGGCACTGGGCAGGAGAAAGAAGAATGGGAATCTTCTATGGCTGCCATTGTCTCCTTGGGCATATTTCTCAGATTCTAATGTTTGCAAGTGGAACAAAATGATGGCCACCTATTTTAGAAGTGAGTTGCTTAAAAGAGCTCCCTCAGGCAATGAGGCTTTAACTGAATTGCCACTACCACGAGAGCTTCCCATTCTATTTCGGAAAGTGATGTTCACAGTGCACGAATAGGGCCATACAGTCAAACTCATTTTTGAAGATACACTGCATACCAAGGAAAGACCTCCTTGCCTCATTAGCATGCAATGGAAATTATATTATATTACAGCCACAGAGATAACCGAGCAGGTTCCCCCTCGGTGGTTTTGTGTAGATGCTGAAAATTATGGAAGAGAGAAAGAAGCCTTTCGCCGAGGAAAGTGGGAGGCGCAGGGCTTTCCTCACTTTCCATTTTAATCAGACAGCCAAAAGGGTCAAATTCCTAGCATATTAAAGGTTTTCAAGAGGTCCAAAATAAACAGGAAAACTTTTCTCCCATTTTTTTCCCCTTCTGTATCTTACAATTAAGGTTCTGTTATGAAAACATTGGGCACGAACTCAAAACTTTGAAAGTCTTCTGGAAAAAGCATCCGAACTCATTTAATCTGGGAAAATTTCTATTGCATCCAAAATAGGCACATGATAACAGCTGACAAAGTGTAAACATTTCATCATGGTGGATTAGAAGAATGCTCACAAAGCACAATGATATAATTTCTTATTATTCTGAATTTAGAACAGAACAGAACAGAACAGAACAGGAAAGGACAGAACAGGAAAGGACAGGAATAGGAATACAGCTGGAAGGGACCTTGGAGGTCTTCTAGTCCAGCTTTTTGGTCAAACAGGAGAACCTTTACCATTTCAAATAGGTGGCTGTCTAGTCTTTTCTTAAAAACCTCAAGTGATGAATCACCTACAACTTCTGAAGGCAAGCCATTCCACTGGTTAATTGTCCTCACTGATAGGAAGTTTCTCCTTAATTCCAGGTTGCTTCTCTCCTTGATTACTTTTCATCCATTGTTTCTTGACTTGCCTTATTTTCCAAAGCGGTGCTTTGGAAAATAAGTTGACCCCTCTTGTTTGTGGCAGCCCCTCAAATACTGTAATACGCCTATCATGTCACTTCTAATCCTTCATTTCTCTAGACTGGCCATCCCAATCCTTGCAATCGTTCTGCATATGTTTTTGTCTCCATGCCCTTAATCATCTCACCTGCTCTTCTTTCCACTTTTTCCAAAGTCTCAACATCTTTTTTACAATATGGTGAACAAAACTGGAGGCAATATTCCAGGTACGGTGTTACCAAGACTTTATAAAACGGCACTAATACTTTTATTTGATTCTATGCCTCTGTTTATACATGTTGATTCTATGCCTCTGTTTATACAACGAAGGATTGTATTAACTCTTTTTGCTGCTGCCGCACACTGCTGGGTCTTGTTTAAGTGATCGTCCACTAAGACTCCAAGGTCCCTCTCACAGTCACTCTTTTTGAGTCATGTTTTGCCTAATCTGGTTTTTCCCGCCTAGGTATAAAACCTTGCTTTTTTCTACATTAAATTTCATGTTGTTGGATAGGGCCCATTGTTCAAGTCTGTCAAAATCTTTTTGGATCCTGAACTTGTCTTCTGGAGTGTTGGCTATTTCTGCCAGCTTAGTGTAATCTGCAGATTTGATGAGTTCCCCTTCTATTCCCTCATCTAAGTCATTTATGAAGATATTGAAGAACACTGGGCCTAAGACTGAACCTTGTAGTACCCCACTGCTCACTTCTTTCCATATAGATATAGTACCATTAAGGACTACTCTCTGAGTATAGTTTGTCAGGTCTGTCTGCCTGTCTGTCTGTTGCTCTATTTCTATCTATCTATCTATCTATCTATCTATCTATCTATCTATCTATCTACCTACCTACCTACCTACCTACC
>JANHFM010009914.1:625472-642115 GCA_032468115.1 Grayia smithii
CTTTATTTCCAGCTAATGGATGCATGAGGAACAGCTAATTTCCAACCAACCAGCCAGCCAACCAACCAACCAACCAACCAACCAACCAACCAACCAACCAGGAATTAGGCATAGTGTTTCCTCTAAAAGTCAAATATGCCTATTGCCCCAGTGGTCACTTGAAGGATTGTTTATCTCTGCAATGTCTGAATATTTTTTAAAAGGTTAAAGCTATTGTTTAGATGGAATATTCAAATGCAACCATTTTCATTAATGCATGATTGTGTTTACTAAATTAAATATTAAGGATAAATCAATCTACTTGAGTATCAAATTAAATTTGTTGCTCTGGATTGCCCCACCAGTTTCTCAGTGATAATGCATGATAGACAGGCATATTTTATTTTTACCACAATGATCCCTATAGAAATAAAACTATTTCAGTTTCAGTTGTGTGTTACAGTACAAGTAGAATTATGTACATTTGTCTGCATCTTGCATTCCTATTCTTTTTGCTTTAACCCAGACATTCTCAGACTATACGTATGCTCTCTGGTTTTCCCTTCTGTACTCATTTATATATATATTTTTTATCGTTTTATAAATTCTTTGGTTCTTCTGTCTGAACAAAAGGTGTTGCACACTGCAATCCTCAACCACATCATTTTTGCCTTTGAGTCTGTGAAAAAAACTCATCATGTTGCATTTGAAAAACGATCTTGCTGAAAACCCTAACCTTTCGTTTGTCTGATTGAGATAAAAGAAAGATTATTTGCTATTTGTATCCATCTGTTTTTTAAAAAAGTGTAGTTTTATACCGAAATAGAAACAATATAAAAATTTGCACTAAGAGTCAAATTCTATTATTTCATTCAGGAAACTGCAATAGTAAGTGGATGAGACAATAGTTCTGAGAAAAAAAATCTTGAATCCAAATTCAATAATATTCATACTGAATTCATAAAAAGCAAAGGCTAAACATTCTTTACACATGCACCCCTAACTGAAAATTTAGTCAAGTATGTCAACCGGCTGGTATTTGGTTGTTTTGTTATTGCATTTCTTGTATTATAAATTGTATCAATCACACGTAACAGGAAAAATAAATCTGGTTTAAACTATACTTTGTTAGTTTATAGAGCTAGTATCATGCTGTGTAACAAATCACATGATCTTTCTTTTTCTTGTACCTTAATACCCTTCTTTTTTCCCCCCTTACATTTCCTTTTCTTCAAAATAGTTATTAAAAAGGAAAACCAAGGAAAAGAGTAGAAAAGGAAATAAACATGTAAAAAGAAAAAAGATGGATAATTTAAAATAACCTTATATAAATACTAGATATAAAGCTAAATTGATCTCAGTTAGCTTATTATTGAAATCAAATAAATACTAATTGACTTTCTAAAAAATACTAATGTAACTTTCAATTACATTGGTCGACGTGAACTGGGAAATTTTTTCTACAATACCATTGGCTCTGGAGGGAAGGGATGCTCATGTCATCCCTAATTTAACAATTGCTTGTCCTCTACTTGCAACAATGGGACTTTAGCTGGGAACCCAATGGATTCAAGAAAATGAACCAAGATATACATTTCAGCATAAATAAAACACACAATGTGGTGTGGTGGAATATAGTTAGGGTTTGCAAGAGGGGGAGAGACCCTTTCCCAGAGTCCAAAGAGAGCTTGGAATGTCTGTAGGACATAAGAGAGAAAGCTTGGACCTTCCTTTAGCGATTCCCAGAATATATGTGTGGTTCTCACATACAATAACAGCAATAAAAGAATCATATCACCCATTAAAGGAGCATTGCACTTATTCAATTTCTATAGCCATCAAACTCAGCCATATGACTCTTGCAATTCTAAAATTATAAAACAATTAAAACCATTTTAATAACATTAAAAAATAAAACAGTTGTAAAATAAAATAACATCCACAACAGTGCTATAGTATCCATCAATTCTATATACATAGGCCCATCCTTGTCAGTATAGGAAAATAGCAGTAGCAATAGCACTTAGACTTTATAGCACATTGCAGACCTCTCTAAGCAGTTTACAGAGTCAGCATTTTGCCCCCAATCTGGGTCCTCATTTTACTGACCTCGGAAGGATGGAAGGCTGAGTCAACTTTGCTGTCTGGCAGAATCAAACTTCTGCCAGACAGCAGAATTAGTCTGCAATACTACATTCTAACCACTGCACCACCAAAAGCCAGGTCTTCGTGACCTTACAGAAGATTAAAAGTATAGGGCCCATTTTGATTGTTGTTGGAGGCTGTTCTAAACTATAGAGGAGGCATGCAACAGATCATAACAATTAAGCGAAAGGACCTGAAGCACGCCCTCCCCATGTGATCTAGTGCGATAGCCAGATATCTTCAGGGAGAATCAGTCCTATGAATAATCTGGCTTTGTGTCATACAAAGATGATAACAGACTTTAATTATATTTGGAAAGAAACTGGAAGCAAGTCCAAGTTGTTCAATCGTTGTGTATCATGGGCAAACCCCAAGGCAACCTGAACTGCATGTCTGGACCAGCTGCAGCTTCCAAATGGTCTTCAAGGAAAGCCTAATGTAGAGTGTTTTCCAGTAATCCATTCAGAATGGGACTAAGGCATGACTGACTGCTATCATATTTGCAAATCCAGAGTTAAAGGGAACATGGTTGGAAACAATGGCAATTTAACAGAGCCAATAGCTGCCTATTTTTTTTCCAAATTAAAGGTGCAAATGTGAGCCACTTGTACTGCAAATGATCTTAAAAGGGCCTCCTGGGTCTCTCTAAAATTGCCTCCAAATTGTCATTTCTGATGTGCTGAGAAGAAAATACATGGGAACAATCATATGAAGTACATTTACTTTATTATCATGTTATATCATGAATATCATTGTTACTATACTATTAATTACTATGAATTATTACACAGTTGGTCTGGTTTAGGTGTGGTCTCCTTATCATCTTGATTTTGATTGGTCTTGAGAAGGGAGCCATTCAAAGATCTAAAATGACCATTGGCTTGAATAATCTAAATATACCTGATGGGAGAAATTTAGAGAATGGGCAAGGAAAAGAGAACAGAAACAACCAAGAAATTGTAGGTGAGTCAGCTAATAGCTTATTTCAGAAATGGCAATTTAACCAGGTACAGAAATTAAGGAAGCTGTCTGTTCTGTTCTGCTCTGCTCTGCTTTGTCTTATCTTGTCTTAATTTATATTATATTTTATTTTATTTTATTCTAATTTAAGTATCACCCATCTCACTTTCAGAGTTTCAAATGAAGGACAGGCTGTCTTAATTAACTCACAATAGCTTAGATTGGGAAATTCCTATTGCATTTGCAAGATTCTGTATTTATTCACAACTAGCATTAAAGAGACCTTCCTGGAGTAGATCTTGCCCACTGTGGATTCTAAATGCTTTACCTTAGCTTTTGATTGATAACTGCACTTAATAAATTTATTCTTTAAAAATTTGAATTGTCATGAAGTTCCATCATTTTTGCCTCTGAGAACAAGCCTGTCCTTTTTAATGTTAAAAGTAGTAAAAGTAGTAAAAAGTAGGAATTAATAACTTGGGTTCCTTCTCTTCCTTGAATATTTAGCTAAATGCTGCATGTAGATTTTGCTTTCTTATATTGCTGTCTTTTCTACGGATAATGCCAGGAAAAAGAAAGCGTCTATCTTTTCATCTTAATCCTATGTAAGCCATGTAGCAATATTGGTTGATCTACAGGGATGTTGTAAGAATTGTTGGGATGATGGATGGGAAATGTTTTGAACGCTCATATCGCACTATATAAATGCTACATATTGCTACACTATTCATATGATTTCATCTGTCCTGGATACTTGGATCTTAATTTATTCAGCTATCCTATCTTAAAGTAAAAGTCATTTTTATATCTCTTGTTGGGAAAATCTATACATATTAAACTTCTTTCAGATTTGGAAAGGTTAATGGTCTGTGTGGCACACTGTTCTTTCAAACAGAATACTCTTTATATTACAAGGAAAAAAAAAAATCAAAGTTCAGCACAATATACAAGGCCATATCCTACTTTACACAAAGGAAGTGGTCACAGACTTTGAGGCTTTTTTTTTTTTCCTAGAGAAGTATCATTCTCAAGGTTAAAAATTGCTGCTCTACATAATACCTCAGTAATTGATAGACATTTTCTCTCTCCAGAGTCCATTTTCTGTGAAAAACACCACATAACATCTGTTCATAAACAGTCCTTCTGTGAGAACATTGACATAGGTCTTGGGCTTCTACCGGCTCAATTCCCCTGCCATATACAGATGGCATGGTGTATTTATACAGCTAAATTCCTTGTAATATGAGCCCAGTTATATCTTCAGGTAGGATTGTAGACAAACGCGTCTAAGCTATTTCTACACTTTTATATCAAGATTGACACAAAGACAAATTGTGGCATCATTCCGTTATGTAAGGTTGACTTCAAAATCACCTTCAGAAATCAGCAGTTAACTCTACTGAGACAAGAACATTGACTGAGATAGCAAAACCTCCAAGTCTCACTTTAATATATAAGATTAAACGCACAGGGCTATTTAGAATGACTGCTCTGTGTACCCTTGTCCTTGCAAGGAATTCCATTTTAATAGTCTAAATTAGTATTCAAGTTAAACAAAAACCAGAAGCAACTAATTCCAAATTCATGTAAAGTCAAATCCTTTATTAGGGCAGTGCAAGGTCACAGAAGAGAAAGCAGGCTTTCAAGTTCTTAAGAACTTTTCATCAGGCAAACAAAAGATGGATAAGTAAGTGAGGTCTGAACATTGTCATATTGTTAAGCAAGCTGTAAATCTGAAAATGAGGTCTCATCTAAAGCAGGTATGGTGTCATATTCCAGCTATGGCTCTCCTAAGAGTAGATGGGATGCTAAAGCTATGACTGAGTCCTCTCTTTGAAAGTGAGCAATGTAGTGGTTAAGAGGTTGATTTGGCATCTGAGACACTCATGTTCAAGTCCATATTGAGACACAGAAACTGTGTCTCAATATGTCTAGCTGACAGTAGTAGAAATATTAGAAGGTTATTGTCTTGGCTGATAGTCTTCTAATACTTGAAGGGCTGTCACAGAGAACAGAGGGTCGACCTATTCTCCAAAGTACCTTAGGTCAGGACAATAAACAATGGGTGGAAACTTGTCAGAGGGCGATTCAACCTGCAAATAAGAAGAAATTTCCTGACATGATGATTAATCAATGGAATAGCTTGTCTCCTGGAGTTGTGTGTCATTTGTCCCTGGAGGTTTTCAAGAAAAGATTGGATAACCATTTGTCTGGGATAGTATAAGGACTCTTGCCTTGGACAGGAGGTTGGACTAAAAGATATCCAAGGTAACTTCCAAGGTAACCCTATGATTCTCAATTCCTTTTATATCACATTTTTATGGGGGGAAAACGGGAAGAGAGTAAAATATGTATGCTTCATTGAATTCCTCAAAGAAAGGTGGGATATAAATTTAACAAGCAATATATATTCAAGACAATGAAAAACATAACCATTCTTTGGGGAAATAAAAACCAGAAAGAAAAATAACCTGGAAAAGGTTAACAATGCTGATGATAATTTTAGAAGATGATAGACAAAACATGAAAGACCATACATTTGCTTTTCTTTTTAGTAATTGATGGGGGTGTGAGACTCTTTTGGTTTGTCCCCTGAATGGAATCATGCAATCACTTTATTCAACTTGCCAGTTAAATATCTAAATTTAGTTAAATCAGAGTTCCAATGAAATGTAAGTGTTGTCAGATGCGCCTCCATTCAATACTCAAGAAAGAAAACCCCCAACTCCATGGCTTGTAGAGAAAAGGTACAGAGTTTTAGGTAAATCCAGTTGAACTGTGACAAGGTTAACTATGCACACAATGGGGAAAGGAACGACAAATTTCGGCCCAAGCTTTTTAGATTTCTGAGTGGTTTGTAAATACTTGGTGGACAGGAAAACCTTGTCACCGACTTGATAGTTCTTCGGCACCGCCCATTTTTTATCCGCTTGTTTCTTGTGCGCATTGTGAGCTTTGTCCAGCGCCTTCCGGGCCACCAGCCAGGTAGACTGGAGTTGGTTAATCCATTCAAGTAATGAGGGTGTTTGGGGTTTCTCCTGGGGCAATGCTGGGATAGGCACAAAGTCATGCCCAAACACCAGTTTGAATGGGGTAAATCCAGTACTACTATGTATAGAGTTATTATAAGCCAGTTCTGCAAACGGCAGGAGATCTGTCCAATTATCCTGCTGATAATTAATATAACAATGAAGGTATTGTTCTATGACCAAATTGGCCCTCTCACGAGCCCCATTTGTCTGTGGATGATGGGCGGAGCTTAAGTCCTGGGTAGAGCCAATCAACTTCAGGAACTCCCACCAAAATTGGGAGGTGAATTGGACTCCCTGATCAGAGATTATATGTTCAGGGACTCCATGTAGCCTGTAGACATGTTGTACAAACAATTTAGCAAGAGTCTTTGCTGCGGGAATCTTGGAATAGGGTACGAAATATACCTGTTTGGAGAACAAGTCTGTAATCATCCAAATCATTGTATTGCTGCTGCTTTCCGGTAGTTCCACAATAAAGTCCATGGCTATCTCCTTCCATGGGGCTCCCAGTCTGGCCACATTCTGTAGTAGTCCAGGAGGTTTTCCCGGTAGTCTTTTAGCTGATGCACATACCAGGCAATTAGCAATATAAGCCTCTATGTCTTTTTTAAGGGAAGGCCACCAAAACTGTCGCTTCACCAAGTATAAGGTCTTTACGAACCCAAAATGTCCTGCAGCTTTTGTGTAGTGGGACTGTTGTAAGACTATCACTCTCAGCCTGGCAGGGACATATACCTTGGCCCCCACCCAGGCAAGTCCATCTCATAAGGTACACTCGTTTTTGTGGCTTGCAAACCAGTCATCCGTCTTCAAAGCTTCTTGTATTTGTTCACTCCATCTGGTCTTTCGCCTGGGCTCTTGAGGTGACAGGAGCCGCTAGATGCCTCGAGGGGATAACTGGACATATGACCTCGGGTCTGGTACTATTGTACTGAGGCAGTCTTGAGAGGGAATCAGCCATAAAGTTTTTTTCCCCCGGGAGGTAATGGAGGAAAAAACTGAATTGGTTAAAATGTTGAGCCAATCAAACCTGTTTGGGGGACAGTTTCTGGTGGGGTCTTTAGGGCTTCTAGGTTTTTATGGTCAGTCCATACTTCAAACAGGTGTTTAGCCCCTTCTAGGAAATGGCTCCAGGTCAGTAGGGCCCAGCATACTGCAAAAGCCTCTTTTTCCCATATCGCCAATTGCTGTTTTATGGGAAATTTATGGGAAGTATAGGCACAGGGCTGCAGGAAGCCTTCAGAATTGGTTTGAAGCAGTACCGCTCCAACAGCCACATTACTTGCATTGGCCTGCACGATAAAAGGCTTCTCCATGTTGGGATGCTTTAAGACTGGTTCAGCTGCAAGTAGTCATTTCAACTTTCCAAACATGGCCTGACACTCCATGGTCATGGTCATGGTTCGAGGGGCTTACTTGGTTTAGGTTTAACCTCCCCTTTTGTTTTCAACAGATTAGTGATGGGTAATGTGATTCGAGCAAACGACAGGATAAATTGTTGGTAAAAATTAGCGACTTTCCGGGTGCATGGAGGTGCCCACTTCAGGGCTGCTCTCACCTTCCCTGGATCCATTTCTATTCTCTTATAGGAAATGCGGTATCCCAAATAGTCAATTTTGCTTTGATGAAACTCGCACTTTGACAACTTCGCATACAGCTGGCCACACAGCGTTTCTTCAGAACTGCCCGCACCAATTTCACATGTTTGTTCATGTGTTCATTGTTGTTGTTGTGTAGATAAGAATGTCGTCAGGGTAGACCAGCACCCTCTTGGATAGGTGGTCAGGTAACACCTCATTGATCAGCTGCATGGGGCCCCCTGGAGGCCAAAAGGGAGTACTGTAAACTGGAAACACCCCAGAGGACAGTTAAATGCTGTTTTCCATTCGTCCCCCTCCCTAATGCGGATTCTGTAATAGGCCTCTCTCAAGTCCAACTTCGTGAAAATCTTCCCTTGGCTAGGTGGGCTAACATATCCTTCATCAGAGGTGGGGGGTACACATTTTCCATGCAAACAGCATTCAGGTTCCTAGAGTCCACACACAGGTGAAGAGAGCCATCTTTCTTTTCCCTGAATAACACTGGGGCTGCTACTCAAGGTCTCGCAGGTTGAATGAACCCTCACTCGAGGTTTTTGTCAATAAAGTTCCTCAGCTCCTCCAGTTCGCGAAGGGACATGGCATAAATTTTTGGTTTGGGGAGTTTCACCCCAGGGAGGATCTCTATGCTTCAGTCCGTCGGTCTATGAGGCGGAAGCATATCAGATGCCTTCTCGCTGAACACCTCCCTAAGGTCCCAATACTCTTTTGGAATTTTCTCCTCCCCCACAATGCATTCATTTGCCACCACTGCTACCTCCCTGTTGGATTCAGCTGCTTTCCACAGGTCATCCTCTTCCGTGTCTAGGGGAGGGGTGGAGCGGATCTGTAGCCACCCTTTTCTCCAAGTCACCAGTGGATTCCACTTCCGGAGCCAGGGTAGGCCCAGCATGAACGGCTTCTCCATCCCAGGGGCAACAATAAGCCTTAACATCTCTCTATAGCCCCCCATCATCATTTCGATAGGTTCGGTTACGAAGTGGGCGGGGTCCCCCCTGCCACTGAGCCATCTAACTGGCAACAACTTTCATTGACTTTAGTCTTAGTCCTAATTTCTCCACTACCTCTGGGCTGATGACACACCTGGTGCATCCAGAGTCCAAAAGGGCTAACATCTTCCCCTGGAAACCCGATAAAGATACTCTCAGTTCTACTGGGATGGTCATGGGGCCCCCATTTTGACTTACCGAAAGGTCATCATCATTGTCAGTCTCAGCTCTGCTGTTGTCCACGTTGGTTGGAGTTCCCAAATCCCCGTTGCCTGGATAAGCAAACTCAATGACTTCCACTCCTTTCAAAGCTGTTTCTCGCTTTTTGGGTGGTTGCTTTTCAGATTTCTTTCTGCCAGCAGGGGTCACTTTGGAGCTTTGTTTGGAGAAGCATTTTGCTGCCCAGTGCCCTTCTTTTCCGCACTTGAAGCAGGCAGAGGATTTTGGCTTTGGGGTTGGGGCCCCTTTTGGGGTGTGAGGGCCCCAACCCCAAAGGGAGTCTCCCCAATAGCGACTTCTTGCCAGGTTGATTTCCACTTCTGCTGCCAGCACTTACCAGCGTTGTAGGTCCCAGCCCCCCCCCCGGTCCGGGAACAGCACGCCTGATATATGTCATCATTCAGGCCATCTTGGTAGTTTTCCATCAGGGTAACTTAGGACCACCCCTTCATATGGCGCATCAGCTGGCAAAATTCTTGGGTGTATTCGGCCACTGTTCTCTGCCCGTTTTATGGTCTTCATCCTGATCCTGGCCTTCCGCTCAGCTAGGGGGTCCTCAAAACGCACCTGCAGAGCCGCCATAAACTGAACATAATTTCTGATTAAGTGAGAATTCTCATCCTGGAGGTCCACCCACCAGTCAGCTGCAGTTCCTTCCAGGCACCTTGTGACGCATCTCACCTGGGCCACTTCTAATGGGAAATCCTCCCTATATTCTTCCATGTGGCTCCACATTTGGGACAGGAAAAACCCCAAGTCCTTTGATCCCCTCCAAACTCCACCGATATGGGAGAGATGGTAGGGCTGGGGTGCCTTCGGGCTCTTTGCCTCCCCCCAGGGGGACCCTGGGGTGCTCCTGCTGCCGGGGCTCCAGCTGCTGCTGCTGTCTCAGGCTGAGCTCTAGGGATCTCTTCAGGGCATGCAGCCACTTCCGCGCCCCCCCCTCCAGCCATTCGATTTCCCCCTGCTCTGGCAAAGCATACCTTTCACGGGCTTTTCGATTTTCAAAAGCCTCCTTCAGGAGCTGCAGTGCTTGGGTCATCAAGAGATCTTCTTTCTCCTCCTCCTGCCAGGCAGCCTCTCCCTTTCATCATCTGGTAGCTGTCACCCCGAAGGCAATTTCCTCCAAAGGTTCCTTCCTTCCAACTCCGAACGACCATTTGGCTCTGGCTGGCTTTTCCTCTGGCTGCAATTCAGCCAGCCATTCCAATGTGTCTCCACTTTTCCTAGACTGGGGAGGAGAATACCCAGCAGGTCCCCCATCTCCCTGGCCACTGTCTTGGTCAGACATTCTTTGCTCAGCCCCCATGGCAGAAGGTTCCTCCAGGATGGTTGTTAAAGCAGACTTTTCTTATTGTCAGATGTGCCTCCATTCAATACTCAAGAAAGAAAACCCCCAACTCCATGGCTTGTAGAGAAAAGGTACTTTTACTGAGTATGAACTGAATGCAACAAAAAGAAAGCTATGTCTGAGGGAAGAGGCGTGAAAATCATATATTAAAACAATCCCTTCACCCACCCACTTAAGTCCCCTAGGGCAATTGTCCAATCCACATCTGATCCAGGTGTCATGAGGGTCTTTCCCTTAGGAGGCCCCATCTCTTTGGTATGCTGAAACCATTGACCTTGACAACTATCAGGTCTCTCCGAAGCTGTAGCAAAACATTAGAATCTTCCTCACCTCTCTGAGAGTCTCCACCAGCACACTTCTCCCCTCCCAAATCCCATTTCACCTCCCCCCTCCCGTTTTGATGGCAGCCGAAAAGCAAGCAAGCATCTTGAGGCTGACAAGTGTTTATCCAATAGGCAGCGAATCAATCTATCCATCTACTACAGTAGGCAAAATGGTCCTGGTAGAGCAATGTAGAAATTTCCATTTCCTCCTGTAGTCTGGGATTCTGTCCAAAGCAACTCAATCAGCAGATCTTTCAGAGGTCCCATTGGTGAGCTGCAGACACATCTCTTCCTGGTGTGAAGATACTAGTTGGACCAAACATTCAATTCATTTTATGGGAGTTTGTGGCAATAATGTTCTTTCTAAGGAAAAAAACAAAACTCCATGTGTTATTTTCAGCATTTATAATTAGTTTATTTTATTAATGTTAAGTGTCCTGCAGCTTTATTCTCTATTTTCCTTATCCTAATGAAGTGTTTTATTCAAACATTATTTCAAATGCTTTTAATACAATTTGTATTTCTTCTGGTTCTCTTAAAATTCTTTTTAATTAGCAGCCAACATTTTATTTGAAGAATGCATCTTTGATTTCTGCCTTTGAATTTGGTGACTGTTCTAGTTGTTGTTCTTGTTAGTACCATTTATTTTTTTAAAAAATAATCATGTTGTACTTTTGTGTATGTGCATTTTTAAATATACTCAGATAAAAACATTTCTCATGAACTAGGTAATTAAATGATTATTCTATATATCAAAAACACAATGAAAATACTAAATCCTCTTTCAATTTGCCTCTTAAAACATAGCTCTTTAAATATAGTTAACTATAAAATTTAAGGAAGAACTTGTTGGAAAGGTGAATTAATCTACCCCAACCTCCATCATTCAACTGTATGTTCTTCAGAGCTGCTAATCAAGTCATATTATTCTGGATCAGTACTGCATCTGATGTGTGACAACATATTCAAGTTGATGCTAGACTCAATGCTATTTCAATTCCAGTGGGAATGTTGAACTGCTTTATTTCATTAGTGATTATATATCTTTTAAAAGGATAGTGTGGGAATTATATAAGCTGAAAAATGGAAATGGAAAAATAACCTCTTCAATTGCTGATATCCATACCTCTTTCATCCTAGGTTGCCTTCCCACTTCTAAAGAGATCTTCCTATCATGGGTTGGTGAAATGCCTGGGTTCTTCTTTTTTTGTGCAGACTCCCAGGTGAACCTGCAGAAGGTAAGTAGGCACAAAAGTGATCATATAAAAGGCATATCTATATTAGGCGCAAGGAACCAGAATGACACCTGTAGGCTGATTAGATATGCTTCTTTATTGTTGCTCGCCTATTCACAAGAATCTTCCCATGCTAACTGCATTTTCTTGGGGAGAGGCAGATAAAGACTCCAGAGATTTGGGGGCAGGGGAGGTCTCCATTATTTCATCTCCTGAAGGGATTCTAAGCTTGCCAGTCTCTCCACTCCACATGCCACCAATCCCCTAGCTGGTTATTCCATCACAGTCAGTGGAAACCACATATCCTCAAAGAGCCATCCAGAATGGTTTTCTTCTCTGCAATGGGTGAAAGAGCTAAAGAATCCACATGTGGGTGCTGTCATAACCATTGCTTAGACAGAACACCTGGTCAGCACCATTTTCAAAGCATGGAATGGATTGAAAACAAGACAATATGGAAACAAGCTGTCCTTGCAGAAAAGTCCATAGACAGACATTTTATTTTGGTGGCCATTTGCTCTCCTGGGTTGATACATTTTATTAGACCACGTTTTTGTGCTCAACTGTTTTATCCATTGTCACCTACTTTTGGCTTAATTTAACAATTCATCTTTTGGGAGGCATGGAGATTTTGTGGTTGATTTTAATGTTATTAGTTCAAAAATGTCATCACAAGAAAAAATACATTTTCTTTAAAAAAGAGATAAAATACTATGCAATATACATTATCATGTATTTGCTGTTTATCTACCTTCATAAAATTTGCTATTATTTGTCTGAATAACATTAGTATTATCCTTCTTGATTCTCAGTCATTTTGCTTGGCTAATAGATTTTTCATCTGTACTTCTTCTTCTCTAAATGTTCCTTGTGCCACATGTGGTATTGATCCATTCTTTTAAGCACTTACATCTTTTTTTTTAATGAAATAAAAACCAGTGGCTTATTATGTAAACAAACCATTCTGTATTTTAATGTGATTGATTTTGTTAACTAATTCACAAACCATCTATCGAAAGAGTTATCAACTAACAAAAATACCACCTTTGAGACATCTTTAGAAAATTAACATTGAAAATAAACTGCAAATATTTCCAGATATATTTCTGGATGAGTGGATAAGAGCAAAATGACATGCATTGGGACAAGCTATCCAAATGTTACGATTCATGAATTGTCTTGACACATATTTTGATTGACTGGGAGCCGCGGCAGAGGGATGAAAGAATCACATGCAGCTCCAGAACCGCAGGTTGCTGACCCCTGAACTAAGGGATCTAGAACAGTCTTTTGTTGGAAGTAAAACAGAAATCAGATCCAATCTAGAAATGACTAATGCTGGGATCCTAAAACCAAACCTCTGCAATGGGTTGACCTATTTAGAGGAGGAATCAATACAGTATGAGAGACTTATTGGGAGAAATGAAGAATTGCCTTCAGCTTCTCATGGGCGAATTGATCCTTCCAGGCCAATATATATTTGGAGAAAATGAATCCATCCAATGTATGAATTACTAACATTAGAAATAAAAACAAAATAATAGATACACCTGATGCTGGATATCAAATATGAAATACAAAAGACTGTTCTAGTTAAGTATTTTTAGTAATATTTTAATGAACTGATGACATGCTCAACTGATAGCTAGGGAATTTGTTCTAGATAATTATGGATAATGACAAGGTATTTACAGTTCATTTGAAGCTCATTTTAGCCGGTCAGTATTAAAATGCATTGAGAAGCATGCCTTTAGTGGGTAAAGAACACACTAAACGATGAGTTACAAAAGTATCCAAAAACTTGATTAGCCATTACTGTAGTATTTATGAATTCTCAGCCTTTTAATGAGAGCAGGGTCAGATTTCATAGGAGTCTATCCTATAAAAGTCCAATGAGAAATATTAACTTTGAATGAATTAACTAGTGTTACCAGTTTTGAGTTCCACAAAATGGTGATTGCCACAGATTTTGTAACAGATTTTGCATGAACTTCTGAAAAACAGAATAACAGAGTTGGAAGGGACCTTGGAGTCCAGCCCTAGTCCAACCCTCTGCTCAAGCAGGAGACCCTATACTATTTCAGACAAATAGTTGTCCGATCTCTTCTTAAAAATTTCCAGTGTTGGAGCACCTATTTTAGAGGCAAGTTGTTCCCCTGATTAATTGTTTTAACTGTCAGGATACTTCTCCTAAGTTCTGGGTTGGTTCTCTCCTTGAGTCCATCCATTGTTTCTTGTCCTGCCTTCAGGTGCTTTGGAGTATAGCTTGACCTTTCTTTGTGGCATTTGTGTTTCAGAAATGATGATATTCTTGGTTTCACAATTATTTCAAGGTAACTTAAAGGGCAACAAAAACTTTGCAGAAGTTTGGCACCCATACGCTAGAAGGAGATGTGGAATCATTCTAGTTTTACAAATAAATAATGCTCTCCATCACCTTGTTCCATTAACTTATGACATGTTTGTGTGTGTGTGTGTCAAAACAATCTGCACTTCTCTGACTCCATCCTAGGACAGGTCTGGGTATTCTGGTTGTTAATTTATTTTCTAGAATGTATTCATCCAAGATCTAATCAGTATATTTTGGTTCACTTTCATAAATGCAGGCTGGGAAGTTAACAAAACTTGAGTCAACTACCTAAATCCTAAAGTATAACAAAGATGTATGTTTATTTTTAAACAATGGAAAAAATTCTTCCTTGCTGACTTGTAGAGGAAGCTGTACTCAACATTTCACCATTGTTTATTCTTAAATAACTAATCATCCCCCTTGATCTTTCAAAAAGTTCCTGGCATTTCACTGGTTTACACATTGATTGAATACAGTTCCCAGAACTACAGGTGGCACCGTGCCAAATGCTGTGATAATCAGTTGTAAGATTTATTCCAGTTGAGAAATATTATAAACATAAGGATTCATAAGGTTCAGTGTCGAGGATGAATACTAATGCTTTCCTTTAGATGGGTGAAAATGTACTCTACCTTTGTAAGCTAGCAATATGTTCATCTTTACAGCCTCTCCTGGAGATAGAATTCATTTTGAAAGACAACCTCATTAAGTTGGGTTTGATATATATGTTAATAATTAACAGAATTCCCACAAATTAAATACAGTTTTTCAGAGACATAATTGTGCATCTGCATTTTAAAAAAGAGCTTCAAAAACCCATACATCAATACCTGGTATGGAATCACTCGATATATTTTCTGCAATAAATCTATATCTTGTAATAACAGATAATAGTAGGAATAACTGGGTGGAGAAGAAGGAGGAGGAGGAGGAAGAGATGGATTCAATAGTGTTTTGAAATACGTAAAGAAAAATGTTTTGCAAAATTAAGAAGAAATTTGAGGATTGATGGGAAAGAACATGTCTCTATAACAAGGCACACATTTTTACACTGAAATGATGATAAGGCAGTGCCAAGATCTTGTTACCACTTAATATGGAAACATTAAGCTAGGTGAACCAAAGATCTCATAATGTTATAATCAAGTTAGTACACATTAGGAGTCACAGAGATGACAATCTCTAATGTATTTCTGATTATTTACAAAAAGATCTCTGATATTTGCATAAGGTGAATGAATAAGAAACAACTGTTGGTATCAATACCTGGGAATATGCTACAAATTTTAATAAAAAAGTGGATTTGCAGGCACTTAGAAAGGAACAAGTTATTTCTTCGAAGTCAGTGGGGTTTAGTTAAAAATAGGTCCTGCCACACTAATTTCTTTTTCTTCTCTCTCTCCCTGCCCCCCATATCTTTCCTCCTGATAAAACAGAACAATTGGGATGGAGATCCCACTACCAGAAGAATTTGCAGTTGGTTGAACATCTATACCAGTTGCTTAGTCCTTAATGGATCTATGTTGACATGGATATGGACATGTTAGCTATCCTCAATAGCCTCTTGAGTGCAGAGGTTTTTAAGAAAAGGATCCAAATTTAAATGGAGAGTATTAAACAGTGGAAGATGCTGACATCTGTCACGAGTGTTCCATCACTGGAGGTTTTCAAACAAAGACAGGACAGCCATTTGTTTTGGACAGTCTGAGGATTCATGCCTTAGCCATGAGTTGAACTAGAACATTTCCAAGGTCCTTTCCCTGAACCTTATGACTAGATGACATACAAGAAATCTTACTGGAATGTCCGTCATATTTATTTCACCCACATATAACGATGTATTTTATGTATTCATATTTCTATGATCTTTGGGATCAAAAAATGGAAACTTGCATAAGGGACTTGCAAGCCTTAACCTAGCATGAATTACATGTTGAAAAATAAAAAGCAGGCAATTTTCTGCTACTTGAATATTATTGCAAAATAAAGTTGTTTGTAAGTCTTTGTATCATCAAAGAATTTGATCCTTTGCATCTAAATGGAATGGAATGGAATGGGATGGGATGGGATCAGAAGTGGGCTTCACATAATTTAACAACTAGTTTGCCCAGCACCAAAAATGTTAGCATGTGCCTTCCATGCATGCGTGCAGCCTTCCACGCATGCACTTGGCTCATGCATGTGGCTTGCACGCTTGCATCTGCTTTAGAAAACATGGCTAAATAGGACAGCATAGCACCACCTGCAGGTTGCTACTACCAGTTCGCCCAAACCGGATGAATCCCACCACTGGATGGGATAGGATGGGATGGGATGGGATGGGGTGTAGTGTAGTGTAGTGTAGCGTAGCGTAGCGTAGCGTAGCGTAGCGTAGCATAGCTTAGCGGAATGGAAGGGAAGGGAAGGGAAGAGAAGAGAAGAGAAGAGAAGAGAAGAGAAGAGAAGAGAAGAGAAGAGAAGAG
>JANHFM010009915.1:5092-17610 GCA_032468115.1 Grayia smithii
ATCATCTCCAAGCCTTACTCCCAAATCGACCCTGTTTTCTTAATTGTTCCTGTCTCCTGGCAGCTCTGCGCATGCATACACTGTGAACAGGCTCACACTGTTCTTCTGCCTTGCTGCTGTCAGACTCCGGAGGCTGCACATAAGTATCAAATGGCCTTGGCCCCCTCTCTGCCTCCAATGCAGAGCCCTCATCCAAGCTTTCCCCAGCCCCCAGGACAGGCCCAAGTTCCTCTCCAACCTCCTCACTGTCCCACTCTGTTGCCAGCTCCTTTGGCTGCTGGCGGGCTGCAACAAATCTCTCCCAGGTATGTCATTCATCTCCAGCAAAGGTTCATCTTTGCCTTTGATCACAAGACAACTTGATTTGTTTTTTTCCTTGGGCAGTTAGCCTGGCGTTTTCAGCAGAGGGAGGGAGGCAAAGAACTCCTCTGTTCAGATGCTTAAAAAACTGCTTTACGAATAGGAAAACCCCACCCAAGCCTGTGATTCCTAGCTCTTGTCTGAACAGGCGGGTGATGTCTATATTTAAGTGTAAGCTAAAGTTCTCGCGGACTTCAATCCATTCTATTTGCAATATAAGCCAGAATTAAGTAACCTTTTTGCTACCAAGTCTTTGACATCCTTTTCCTCACTTGTAAGGTGGGAGATTAAGTAAAATAGGTTCTTAAGCAAACTAGCTTTTCACCGCATCCACATTATTTATTTTTTTTAAAAGTCACCCAGCAGAATTTAATTTCAGAATTCTTGTCCAGCTCTTTCTCCTCCCCACATAAGGAAATTGGTTTGTTCAACACTGGAAGTAAACCAGAAATATACATTGTTTTTTCCATCGTAAAAATAGTTGTTTCTCAGCCTTTCTGAGCAACTTTAAGATGTGTGGACCTCAACGCCCAGAATTCACCAGTCAACATACCGACTAGGGAATTCTGGGAATTGTAGTCTATCCTGATTAAAGGTGCCAAGGCTGAGGAACACTGCTCTGAGTAATAGCCAGGGCAATGATAAAAACTGAATTTATATTTATATATGATGAATATGAACTTTTAGGCCAATAGTTGAATTGCCTGTGATTCTTTTTCGTCCATGGTAGGGATCGAAGTGTCCTTCCATTTTTGTGCATACAATAGTCTTGCTGCTGTCAACATATACCATAACAAAGTTCCAATCCCCCACCCCAATTCTTTTTCCATTAAACCTAAGAGAAAAAGTTCTGGTTTCATTTTTATCTCCATTTTCAAAATAAATTGCCTGTGTTTCTGTTTTAGCTTGCATCTTGAATCTTTGGGTAGTTCTATGGGTGATTTAAATCAATTCCCTAATTTGAAACAACAATGTGGACCAGAAATGGATTTTTGTAGGTATAACTGGTTCAGGTCATTCACGTTTCTTGATGTAATGATGTCTTGGTTGTCTTAATTTCTTAACTTTTTCTTTGGTCTCCCCAGTCCCAGTTCCCAAGCCCTTTCTGCAGATTAACAATTCAACACCCGTGGAAGGCATGCCGGTTGTGATGATCTGCACAGTGAAAGAAGGGACACCTCCTATCGCTTATTCTTGGCAGCGCTACACTAACCGAGATGGCATGGTAGTTCTTGCTGAAGCAGGGATGCATCTCTTAAACCTGACCTCAGCAAACCGGACATACATGGGTTGGTACACCTGCACAGCCCACAATGAGGTCAACAGCCAAACCAGTGATGGGATGTACCTTGATGTTATCTGTAAGCAATTGGTCAATAAGGCCAATTTTTGTATTTTTGGGAAACTTTGTGTGCTGCCAATCAGATCTTAATTTTGCCGGATATAGACCATAAAATAAAATGGATAATTCCTAGTGAAGCAAATTAGGTCAGATTTTCCTATCTGGTCTACTTCTGATGTATTGACATCATTCATGGAATAGGAATTCCAGAGCACACCAGAAGCATACCAGACTGGAGAGATCTACCTTCAGATGTTCAGCATCTCATCAACAGAAGTGCCTTCTTCAACTTGCATTCTATTAACTAGTTTAATCTTCCATAGATGGTCCAGATGAGCCAGTGATCAGCATAGAGCCATTTGCAATTAACCAACATGGCTTCTCAGCCAATGAACAAGAAGAGGTGATTATGACATGCCTAGCACTTTCCAATCCTCCCAGCCACTACATCTGGTTCTACAACAGCTCTCAAGTCTACTCCGGACAGAAGTATGTGATTGCCAGAATCTCACGGACTCAAACAGGCATCTATACTTGCCTAGCTCAGAATATGCACCTGAATACTCGGACCCAGGCCACTATTATCTTGACTGTCTATTGTAAGTTACCTTTACTTATTTTTCCAGGCATGAGGGTTTAGCATGTTCTGTTGCTTCCTATTTCTCTATCTTCTAGATTTTTTGAAAAAAATCACTCTTCCAAACATTACCATCCTGGCACAGCTGAAAAGATGCCAAAAGAAAAATGTCAATGTAATTTGGGTGCATAACAGTGCCAAAAGAAGGTGGTGATTGCCTCTTCTACCATGGTTTCCAATGCTGGTGTTTCTGTAGTAACATTTTAGCTTCCCTTCTGAGAAAAATGATAAGACAGTTCTTGTTCTGTACCCTGACTATTGCACTTTTCACGTGGCCTAGTCTCTTATGTCTTGTGTCAACAGAGTCTGTTCTTTCTGGTGAAATTCTTCAAATTCTCTTTTTTTTTGCAAAAGAGAAATAAAAGTGAAAGAATCCATGGATTTCTGTATGAAATAATCATAGAGGCCAACTTGCTAAAAATGTTAATAGAACAGGAAAGTAATCATTGGTTAACATTGCTTTTATGTCTTGCAGCAGAAAGAGCCAGATGTTTTTCAGGTAGACCAAAGTAGCCTCTTTGTTGTGATGTTTGTTGTCTGTGGACCATTGAAATATATGTTTGATAACAACATTGACCAAATGTTGACTAGGACATTTCAAAACAAGCAACACCTCAAAGACTAACCTGCAAGATTCTTAGATTCCCTGAAATAATGTAGAGCCATCCAACTTCTGTACCATCATCTTCATGTGATGCAGTTTTATGGATGGTACCATAAAGAATTTGAGCTGTGGGGTGTGGAAGAAACTCACTTTCCTAATGTTTCTTTACAAAATGAATACATGCACAAATAAAATCATCCTCATATATAGGAAACAAACTTACTGGAGATTAGGGCTAACATTTACCTAGAACATTATTTCATTGAAGATATTGACCCAGCATCCAGATCTTACAACTTTATAATGCATTCATGTAATGCTATTGCACCAATGACTTCATTCTTACCCAAGAAACAAGTTAAGGTGAATGAGGGGATTTCCAGAGAGGGAAAATCAAAAAAATTCAAAGCTTAAGAAAAATATGAGGTTGTCAAAATAGGAAGCCATAAAATATGAGTTTGCCCATAAGACTCTTAGCCCCATGGTTTAGTAATGCAACTACCAGTGGAAAAATGTAAGGAGTGAGGGCAATAGTCCCTTTCCCCCAGTTTCTTTTCCCACCAAGGAACATCTGCAAGCAGGCAGTTGTCAACTTTTTTTTTTTCACAGCAAAGGTTCTCCGCTTCTTCTAGCCATTTTTGAGACCAGTTCTGTCATCAAAGCTTTCCCCAGTATGCTAATGCAAAGAATAGGCAAAATATCTGCTATATTTCCTGCTCCTGGCCAAGAAGTCATGAGATTCAGAGACGGCAATGCATAAACTGTTGGTCAACTTTGGGTAGAAGTTGGCTTGCAAGAGCAATGTTTTGGGTAGGCATGGAGAAGATGGAAGCAAGCATCTTGTGGGTCAAACAAGCTTTTGTATCTAATCCCAAAGCAGTAGGGATGGGACCCTGCTTTTTGCCACCATCACCCTTTGGATAATGTTTTCCTCCATGGATGTTTCTGGCCCCAGTAAGTCCTCGTTGCTGTTGATATGATGTTTACCCTATGCACAGATCTGCCCAAGGGACAGCTCAACTGCATGTCGCTGCCTGCCTCCAATTTCCAAGACCTAGCTCTGCATTGTTTATGGCCAGGGGGATTCCCTTCAGTGCACTTGCGGTGGGTAAAATCGAGGGCAGAAGAAACTGACATGGGAAGCTTCTCCAGAGCTATTCAAATCCATCAGGGTGCAGATGTTCCCAATGGGACTTCCTATATCTGCCTGGCTTCCCATCCAGCACTGAGAAAGGATGCCGTTTGCAGGACCACTGTCTGTGAGTACCAGCCTTTTGCTATTCTAGAGACAGATGTTGAGGCTCCCAAAAGTTGATGCTAAAATACTAATTATGCTACAGCAACAAATCATGATTAATTACACTTTTTTTAATGAAATGCAAGTATGGGGACATAGAACCCTGTGCAATTAGGATGGTTATAACCTCCGTATACAGATTGGTGGAAGACACTTCAATATTCAGGCCCATTTTCTTTCTTCCTTCCTTCCTTCCTTCCTTCCTTCCTTCCTTCCTTCCTTCCTTCCTTCCTTCCTTTTTATATTTCACATTTCCGAATGCCCATCTCCCTCAAGGAGGGGCTCTTTAAAGTTAAATCCCTAAAGAAAGTAATAATTCCTGTAAATCAAGTCATTTCATTATTATTTATGATATTAATTTTACTTTACTAGCATAATTTATAATAATAAGCCCTAATTATCTGACTCACTATCATAAATTATAATAATTTGTTGGACTCATCTTTATGATAATTTATTGGGCTCATTAATTAGCATTTATGAAAAGTTATCCAACTAATAATCATGATTATTAGGAATCCTAGGAAGTAGGCAAAGGAAGTTGCGTCTGAAATCTGACCAATGTATTTCAGCGGTTCCAAGAGGGAGCCTGGCCTGCAGTGTGGTAGCAACCCAACTGAACGAATTCCTCATGTTGACCTGTGACTGGCCAGGTGGAGAACCTCAGGTGACACTCTGGTGGAGAGACTGGAGGCAACATGTGTTGGGAAGCATGAAACCATCACATAATGTTTTTGTCATGAAGCCCAATGCCACTCTTGGAGGCAAGACGTTCACCTGCATGGCAGCTCACCCTTTGTGGGCAAGAACTGCGGAGTGCCACATCCAGCTGGGTAAGCAAATAAATATCGGTCAAGAAAAAATAATAGCGTCAAGGGAGGATTGACTGGCTCATCAGAGTGTGAAAGACACTGTTCCAGGGGTGAAATGCTCCCAGTTCGGACCGGTTCACCTGAACTGGTAGCGATGTCAGCCGGTGGTTCGGAGAACCAGTATTAATGGTGGCGTGAGGCTCCACCCACCCATCCAGTCGTTGTCACTTCCTGGTTTGAACCAGGAAGTGACATGTTTTTTACCCTCTACGCATGTGCAAAGGGTCTGCACGCAGATGTGATGCACGCATACTTCCGAACAGGTTGGGAAGGTAAGTAGATTTCACCCCTGCACTGTTCCATCACGTTTACCTGTCCCAAGCTGATCCCTTCCTCCCTGTCTCTTTATTCAGTTACAACCAAATCATGTTTGTCCTCTGGTGCTATAGTTGGCCTAGTCAAGAAGGAAGAGCCACCTTGGATCTTGGGCTCAATCCAAGATATCCTCCAATTTCCAAAGTCAGGAAGGCAACAGTGGAGATGCCTGTTCCTGAGGATTTAGAGGACTGTTGCAAAGCAGAACAAATCCAGAGCAAGTAAACTTTTGGGGCTGATCAGACATTTTGAGAACATGTAGAACTGCTTTTACAATACTGGCTGCCACTATAGGCAATGGTGCTCATTTACTAGCATGTTAATGTATGAGGTTGTTCCCAATAACCTCTTTCTTTAGACCAGCCCACCTGAATGCTGTTTACAACTCAGTTCACTTTTTTGTTTTCTATTGGAAAGGTAGATGTGCTTCAGGCAAAGCTTCCATCTGGATGTTGAAGGCCCACAGCCTTTGTGGGGTGAAGGGAAAAATCACAACCTGGTTACTGCACTCCTTCAAGCTGATGGTTTTGAGAGTTTCTTTTATTCTGCTTTGTTTTATGCACAGAAGCCCCCAGGATTATGGTGCAACTGTCCCAGATGTCGTTATTTGAAGGCAGCGAGATTCAGTTGGCCTGCTTCCTCCAAGGTTCCTATTTAGGCTCCAAAGTCTTCTGGTACAATAATAAGAACCAGCTCATTTCAGCAAGCACTAGGAAATACCACCTGCAGCAGGAAAATACTTGGTTTAATTTGACTCTCCAGGATACAGAATGGATACGGGACAGTGGCACCTACCGATGTGCTGCCATCAATGCTGTGGGCAATGCCTCTGCCACTATCAGCCTCCAGGTAAAAAGTAAGTTGAATAACAGAATGACAGAGTTGGAAGGGACCTTGGAGGGTTTCTAGTCCAACCTTCTGCTCATTTCATACTATACCATTCCAGACAAATAGTTGTCTAATCTCTTCTTAAAAACTTCCAGTGTTGGAGCACCCACAACTTCTGGAGGCAGGTTGTTCCATTGATTAATTGTTCTCTTAGGACATTTCTCCTTAGTTCTAGATTGCTTCTCTCCTTGATTAGTTTCCATCTGTTGCTTCTTGAAGTATACCACAAAACTCCTCTAGATCTCCCAAACCTCGGAAGCACAAATCCATGAAATGGGAATACTGTATCCACACTTGTCCTCCAGTTGCTCCAAGTTTTCTTCCCCTGCAATGGAGGATCCTGCTTTTATAACTTCTTCTTATGATTTCAATTTTTTTCTACAGTAATTTCTGCTGATGGTTGTACTTTATTGCCATGTGGTAGAGAGGGGGATCCTGGCTCCCCCCCCATTATGCCCTTGCTTCCTAAACTAAGCATGGAAGAGGGAGGGTCTTCTAAGAATGCTAATTCATAAACAAGCAACAATTATATGCCTTTTCTTTTCTTTGCAGAGTATCCCAACCCACCCAATGTGACAATCAGCAGACTGATATACACTCGCCCCCGTACAGAGGTGGAACTGGAATGGGAAACTCGAGGCTCGGGAAACCTGACTGGTTTTGTAGTCCAGAGGAGAGAAGCAAAAAAGACCGGCCCAAAGCAGATGGCCAGCAGCTGGGAAACAGTGGCCAACAACATTGACCCTGATGTCCGTGGCCGAAAACTGGGTGGTCTGGATCCTGCAGTGGCCTATGCTTTCCGGATCCTTGCAGTCAACCATCGCACCACTGGGCATCCCTCTGAAGTGAAGACCCCAGGTGCATTCAAGTGGCTAACTATACTGATCACATTCACACACGTATGGAAAAACCAGCTGTTTTGGAAGGTGTTCTTCTAAAGGAAGAGATGACAGTTGAGCATTTAGATGAGAGGATCAAGGCTGGTCCTTTCTGCATGCAGGAGATAGTGGACTTCATTGGGGATGCCAGAAAGAACAGCAGGTTGTGTATACGTGCAATCTATATGCCCACTTTTTTTCTATGAGACCTTGTGAGGTAATATGAGGTAATTATGGTTAATTATAATAAATTATGATAATGAGTCAATAATTAGGGCTACCTATGATAAATTATGACAAGGTACATGAGTAGGGCTAATTATAATAAATTGTAGTCCCACCTTAGGGATGAAAGTCAGCTAGGAGACTTTGGACCAATCACCAGGAGACAGTGAGTTCTAGTCCCATCTTAGCCATGAAAGCTGGTTGGTGACTTTGGGCCTATCACCAGGAGACAGTGAGTTCTAGTCCCACTTTAGCCATGAAAGCCAGCTGGGTAATTGCGGGCCAAACACTCTCTCTCAGCCCAACTCATTTCACAGGGTTGTTATTGTGGGGAAAACAGCAGGAGTAAGGAGTGTTGCGCTGTTTGTCTCCTTCAATTATTTATAAAAATAACAAAGATGGGGAATAAATAAACAAAATAATTAGCGAGTCCTTATCCCTTCTCCTTGTCAAGTCGTGGGCTGCCTCAGTTCTTGGAAACCCCCTTCCCGAATAGATAGTTCTGAGTTAATTAGGAAAATATGGCTGACCTGATCAAAGGCAACATTCCATATTCAGTCCAGAGTGCTCTTCAATTTGAAACAATTCTAACAATTACTACTACAAGATGGCGATGGTGAGAGTGGTGGTGCTAGAATGACCAGAAAGAACCATGACTGCCATTGCTTCTTCAGGAGCCTCTGTTTTGAGGTCTCTCTTTGCCTTCTACTGTGTTTCTCTACCTCTGCATTTGGTGTGCCTCAGCTACTCCTCTGTTCACCTTGCTCTGTTGCATGAGATCTGCAGATCTCAGTCATGTGGGTGGTTGCACACCAGTCTCAAGGTTGTGATCAGGATGGGAGGTGTGAAGAGATGGACTTTGACAGGATTTCCATCGCTGTGTGACATCACTTTTTGACAGCATGATGACGTTCACCTTTCCTTCTCTGCATTCGTCTTCTTTTTTGGGGAAATGTACTTCACCTCTTGTAATGTGCTACCGGGCTCCTTACAAAACAATCTCCAGGCTTGCTCTCCTAGTTGTGGTGAAAAATCTCTGCCCATGTTGACTGATTTGTGCTCTTGCTGTAAGATTGGCCAAATATAAAGAAATGAAAATTCCTTATGCAGCAGAAAAGATCTGGCCTCTTGATCAGATGGGTATTAAAGACTGCATCCTTTTATCTTCCTGTGAATTAATAAGCACATGGGAACCCTGATTTATGAAGGATACCCCTTTCTTACAGGAAAAAAAAGTACAAAATTCAATTTGTAGTTGCGTAGAAATTCCAGTCAGCCTGAACATTGTTTGTTTGTTTGTTTGTTTATTTATTTATTAGAATATGTCAAACAAAAACGAGAACAAAAATAAAAGAATAAAAATATGACAGGGACGATAGGCATATTAGTGCACTTATGCAGGCCCCTCTACTGACCTCTTAAGTATGACGGAAGTCAATTTGTGACTGAAACTGTGAAAATGTGTAGCTGAAACAACTGAATCAGGTAGAGCATTTCAGACTTTGACAACCCTATTACAGAAATCATATTTTTTACTTTAGTCAAGTTTAGAATGATTTACATTGAGTTTAAAGCGGTGGTAGTGTGCATATTATTGCGATTAAAACAAAAAAAGTCATTTACAGGTAAAACATTACTATGCATAATTTTGTATGCAATACAGAGGTCTGACCGCAAGCAATGCACTTCTAAATTATCCAAACTGAGAATTTTGATCCTAGTAGCATAGGATACTATTGTGTACAGAAGAGTGCAAAACCTTTCTTGTGAACTACTTCTGAACCCACACAATTGTACTGATGTCAGATATATGGTGGGGATTCCAAACAATTTAACCAATATTGATTAGTCTAGCTTAAGTTTTATACGCTCTAATTAGCAGTACAATATTTCCAGAAAAAAACCTGCACAAAATTAAATTTTCAACTCTTAATAATTTTGTAGCAACTTCAGAGCATAGATCGTCAGAGATAAGTACACCTAGGTCCTTGACAAAGTGAGGGTCATCAGCTAGCTCAATGCCACCTAGCTTGTACTTGACATTCTGATTACGTTTACCAATATGTAAGACAGAGCACTTATTGATTGAATTTTGAAGTTGCCAGATAGATGACCATTCAGACACATAGTTGAGATCACTGTATGTAGACAATTAGCAGGTGACACCCATGTCATTGTGAGCTGGTTGGAAGAGATCAGGAATGTCAGCAATATTGCCTAGTCTTGATGTGGCATTTCCTTCCGTGGCCAAAAGCGGTCCTGCAGAAGCAGGATTTGGTCAGACAGCAGAAGAGCAAAATTGCCTGTGTTTCTGACCTCAGTCAGCTTGGTGATCTTGAGCGAACGCTGCCATATTCAAACAAAGATGGCCACCTCATCCTTTCTCCTCATAAGGACAGCAGCTGTTGCAACAAGCATGGCTGAGTTAGGTTTGAAGAGAGCCTTTGGAAGGTGCAAAGCAAAATGAAAGGCTCAAGAAAAACAAGCAAAGTCTTCTCTTGGAAAAACGAAGACGATTGGAAACAGATGCGGGGTGGAAGATCGCTTGGAGACCTGAAAGGCCAGAAAAGAGTTTGTGTAAAGCCTCATTGAGGGTTTCCTTTGGCAGAGAAAGAATCGTCCCAAGATGCAGAGTTGCCGAGGGCCAGAACGACTTGTTAACACGAGAGATCCGTAATTGGATCTCCTGATATTTTAAGGAAATAACCATCTTTAAAATTAGCTGCAGGCAGAAGAGGGGGACAATTTAATCAGGACAGAGACCCTTGCTTAACCCTGTTTCCTTTGACATTGCCCCAAACTGCTTCCTCTCTTAAAAGCTTTAATCTCCTTGCCCAGGAATGGAGGGGGCGGGGGGGAGATGTTCTACTGATCAGGTGCCTTGATAATGATTTGCCAATAGGGCTTCTCAGTTCAGACAATCACAACTTTCACACCTAGCAAAGGTAGTTTCTAAAGCAGACCAACAGTAGGGCTATTCATGCACAAGGTCAAGCTACAGTATACCTCAAGGAAACAGCAAATCCAAAGTAATGATTATCCTATACCAGGGATCTGCAACCTTAAACACTCAAAGAGCCATTTGGACCCGTTTTCCACAGAAAAGAAATCACCGGGAGCCACAAAACCTGGGTGGGCGTGGCCAATTCAACATCACTCACTCCCACCCAGTCACATGACCCGTCCCCCAGCCACACTTACCCAGGTTTTGTGGCTCCTGGTGTTACCTTAGGAATCACCCTTACCTTCTCAGGCCAGGCAAGGAGTGACTGGGAGGGGAGGGCGAGGGATGTGGCCAGTCAGTGGTGGGTTCAGCAGACAGGGAGCCACAGCAGGGGGACAAAAGAGCCACATGTGGCTCCGGAACCGCAGGTTGCAGACACCTGTCCTATACAATCATTTACTACAGATATTCCCAGGAGGGATGACATTTCTTTATGCTCGAAGGTGAAGGAAAGGAAGTAACAGAAAAACATGCTAAAATTTGGCAAACACACCAGGAAGCTATTGCAGAAAGTATAATCCCATGCGGTGAGTTTCTTGGTGCCTGCAAAGAACCCTATCCTAAATGAACTTTAATTAAAAAAAAAAATTAAGGGCAAGCTTTGGTGCTGGCAGGTTGAAAAGTGGATATTCATTTCCAAGACAGCCTCTGAGGCTGACATGATTCCTATACGTTTCTTAGAACATAAGAATGGTAGTTGTGGGCAACCCCTGGAGCTTTGTTCAGAAGTATGTATATCAGAGGTGGATTCCACTTACCTTTACTACCGGTTTGCAATGGGAGCATCCACAAAGCTTCTGCACCAGTGGTGGGTTGCTCCCGGTTCGGCCCAGTTTGCGTGGTCCGGTAGCGGTGACGGTGTGACGTCACCGAACCGGTTCTCCGCCGCCAGGAACTGGGCCCACCTGCATGCCGTACTTATGTTTTTCTGCTCTGCGCATGCACAGAGTGCTTGTTTTGAGTTTTTTCCAAGTAGAGTAGTAAATGCACATGTGCAGAGTGTGCGTTCAGTGCGCGTGCGATCGAAGCAAGCACACGTGCGCCAATCACGCACAAAGCGCGTGCATGAAGAGAACCGGTAGTAAAGGTAAGTAGAACTCACCCCTGCTCTGCACATGCACAGATCAGCTATGATGACATCTGGGTCAATGGATGGAGCCTCCCGCCGGTTTTACTACTGGTTCTATAGAACCAGATAGAACCGGGAGCTACCCACCACTGATGTATATCTGAAAATCGAAGATGCAGAAGTATTAGAGGACATGGTTGACTCAGTGATGGGTCATCCTTTGCCTTCTGATAAATAAATATCCTCCAACTAATCCACCTTGGCAGACATTTTATAAACAACAAGCTCATGGAGCTTGCTTCCAGAACCTTCCTCTTAAAAGAATGAAGCAGATGTTGCCTCAGCGCTTATAAACTTCTAACCAGATGGTGGATTTGATGAGCTGAACATCAACACATCTGGAAATCACTGGGCAAGAGAAGGAGGGGCTAAAATAACAGAAAGCACATCTGACACAACATTTTCCAAAGCCTTGAAGATCAGGTCCTGGTAGAACTCCACTGCCTTCATCTACTGCTTCTTCTCTCTTGCAGCTGACCCTCCTTTCAATGCATATCCTGTGGTGATCGGAGCTGCTCTGGCAGGAATGGTTGTGGCAACAGTCATCTCTCTCCTAGTTTTTCAGTACATCGTTCGGAACCGGGAGAATAATCCAAGTGAGTGGTAGTTGCTGTGAGGGCAATCAGCAGCTTGCTTATGGGATCTATGGAAATCCTTATGTTTTTTTTCAAGGGCAAAAAGTCAGAAATTGTCAACTCATACACTCACCTTTCTGAGAAGTCATTTCGGTGGTTGTCTCCTTACTTTAGTTCTGCCAGCAGGCCAAAAAATCTGAGATGGCTATGGCTATGTTTCTCCTCATGTTAGCAAGGTTTGTGCACTAAAGACCATACGATGAAGCAGCAATAGATAGTAATAGCACTTAGATTTATATACTACTTCACAGTGCTTTTACATCTCTCTCTAAGCAGTTTACAGAGTCAGCACATCGTCCCCCAGCAAACTGGCTCCTCATTTTACTGACCTG
>JANHFM010009915.1:18704-34702 GCA_032468115.1 Grayia smithii
CTGACTGAGGAATTCTGGGAATTGAAGTCCACAAGTCTTAAAGTTGACAAGGTCAGAGACCCCTGTTCTAGAAGACAATGTGCCCTTGAAACACATTGATTAGCAAACAAACCTCCTTATTCTCCATTGTTATTAGTGGGCTCTGATCATCTGTTGATGTTGAACATGATTCTGGAAACCATTGAAACAAAAAATGGAAACAGCTGGGATTTCTACTTAGTTATTACTTCTCTTCCATCAGCTCATAGGCGCTGGTCATTTATGCTTTTTCTGCAGAGGCAATTCAGAAGGAAGCTGTGGTGATCTCAGAGGATCCAACAGGGGCCCAGGAAGAAGTGCCCGCCCCCAGTCCTCCTTCTGAGGATCCAGTTAACGTTACAATCACAGTGACAGCCACCCCATGACTACCAGTAAACCTGACTCTTTAGCACTCAAGGTAGGATAGGTTGGTTAAAGAACTGTGGTGCATAAGAGAACCTGTGAGTGTCCTTCCAGTTTTTGTGTTATGCAAGGCTTTTCCAAAAAGGACCTTGGAAATGTAGAAGACCATATCTGAAGAGATTTCATTGTCACTCACAGAACCAAAGTGCATTTTTGAGTAAGAGCTATTTTGCAAAAAAATAGGAGTGTTTTTTTGTAAACTGAGGAACTGGCAGAGAAGTTACAATATGGGATCAGGCATAATAAACTAGACACCTTTGAAGCAATATATTTTCCTGGGATTGCCGATGCTGCAGAGATCACAGCTGGGTCACTGAAACAGAATTCATGGATCAACAAATGCTGAACTTTTTGTTAAGAACCTGGTACATTTTTGGTGACTCTGTTAAGCTGTTTCATGCACTGGTATCAGAGACATCTTGTTTTCTTAGGGATGGAAAACTCAAAGGCTTGAATTGCACGGCTGTAAGATGAGTCCATGATGTTTTGAAGCTTTGCCTCCGTTTAACTTCACCATCCTAAGGTACAACAGATAAATTGAATTAAATGGATATTTAAATACTCCAGAACGAAAGCACACCACCGCACTGTCCATCAGCTTGGTGTATACATTGCATTATTTAATTGTGTCTAATGAGTTTGTATCTAATTGAAGGAGAAACCACCAAGTCCAATTGATCACTGCTGAATTACAGCTACCATAAATATGATAACATAAATTATGTGTGCAAATAGAAATTTGAGATTCCGCACTCTTTATGGTTTTGGAAAAGGGTATCATGTTTCAGATAATGAGGTTGGAAACCACATACATATTTTAAGTTCATCTCTGTGTCCTCTTTTTGTTTTTATTTAGCCTTAAGCCAAGCTTACAAAGGCAAGTTATGCATTCTTCCAAAAAGATTTGTGTCCAACATTGTCACAAAAATGGCCCAACAACATACACATTCCTAACTTCCTATTGCAATATGGAACCTGTGCCTTTTAGGGACTGAACTAAGCTTCCAGCATCCTTCATTCCTAAGTCTACTTTTTAAGCTGGCAGGTAATTAGTTGTTCAACAATATACTTCCCTCAATCAACAACCAATAATATAGGACTAGCTATTTTCCCAATGTATTCTCTACTGAATGAGGAAAAGGAGGTTGCATTTTTCCAGATTAATCTTTCTCCACTTTCAGCCAGAGCTGGAGAATACAGGTTAACTGCTTGTTTTTTCACATTCCAGCCTATTCTTCTTGTAAAATAATAACTTAGCAACATGATGGGAATTGCCAGGTCATAAGCACCCACCCTGACTTATCTGCCAGGGAGTCTTTGCGTTATGAATTTTAATGTGTTAGTTTTTGTCAAGGCAGCCAAGCCCTGGACAGCTGGAATAATGAATCACCTCAGCAAACAATGCCTGTGGTGTGGTTTAGTCATCTGTTGACCTAATGGATGGGTGGGGCAGAAATGGATTCATTCACCACATCCCTGCTTGCTACCACAATTTCATACACTGTGCTAGCTCCTTTGTATGGAGCAACATTTCCAATAAACCAACCCTTCACATTGAACATTTAGAGCAGGATGTTCAAACTTGGCAACTTTAAGACTTGTGGACTTCAGCTCCCAGAATTTCCCAGCTGGCTGACTGACTCCCAGCTGGGAGTTGAAGCCCACAAGTCTTAAAGTTGCCAAGATTGGACACCCCTGATTTAGATGTTTGGTTGCTCTAGTTAATAACTCCAATAGACTCAGTCATAATTGTAAAGCAGTGGTTCTCAACCTTTTCTTCATCATGGACCTTTAAATATCTTTTGTGGTCACTGATCATGGCCATGGACCACCATGACTTAAGACTTAAATCATGACATTTCTTCAAAAGCCTTCATGGATTCCCTATGATGACATCACAACCCCCCCAGGTTGAGAACCCAGAGTTGTAAAGTATGTATGCTGGCAAATATATATATAAATCTGTAGTCCCTGGAGTTAGACAATAGCTGTTTTGTCCCAAAATGCGCTACAATTTCCTTCCATTTAAGAATATGGAAGATGTTTCCATTGGGTATAATTCAGTTCACCACTGGCACCACCACTGGGAAATGTCTCAATATCTAGCCCAATCCTGCTTGTAAAAGTTACAAGAATCATCTCAGAGCTGTAAATAATCCACAAATCAATAAAGAAACTAGTTAAACTGGATGAGGGTGGAGAAAAGATGAGGCAACTGAGGGAGAGGGGGAGAAAGACAAGGTAAGGTTTTGAGGGGGAGGGCATTTACAGGATTTCATTGTGCCTTCTCCCAAATCAATGAGAATTAAGATAAAATGGATACCGTAATTACATTTTCCTCATTAAGGATGATCATAGAATACCTCCAATCATTTGGACAATGAATTTGGAGTTTCATTTGGACTGTCTTCCTTTTGAGATAGGTTGTATAGTTGCTATTTTATCTCTCAGGGGATTCATTAGACCAGGGGTCTGCAAACTTGGCAACTTGTGGACTCAAACTCCCAGAATTCCTCAGCCAGCTATTCAGGCTCGGGGATTCTGGGAGTTGAAGACCACAAGTCTTAAAGTTGCTATGTTTGGAGACCACTGCATTAGACAGTAGTTAAGAAAGGTCAAAAGAAAACTGTGGATGCATGATTTGAAACATTAATTTTAACAAGATTTTTTAAAAAACAACAACGTATGAACTTTCCGATCCTTGCATCAGAATACCGTTGTTTTAAATAAGACTGCAGCAAGAAACAACAGTAGTAATAATTCTCATATCAGACCATTAGACAGGATCAGTGTTATTCTCTTTAATATTATAAACACAAAGAAAATTCTGCCCAAACCTACAATATTTAAACATTTGTACAGTTTTTTAAAAAAAGAATATTACAACTTTTAAAAGAAAATATAACATTTTTATATGACAAAAAATACATGCATCTTTAAATTTAAATTAAATTGCAAAATCAAAGTAAACTGAAATAACACTTTTTGCTTAAACAGCGATAGTTTATTTAGTGGACTTTTCAAAGACCGGAGGAGAAATCTCAGAGAATAACATCTTTTTGAGTTTGCTTAGCTAGATCACACACCTTCAGGAAAACAGTTCAAATTAAAACCATATTGCACCAAAACCACCTTTTACATTAAATCGGTTACACAGATTTTAACGGGATAAATTCCCAATAGCTATTGTGTACAGGCATTGACAACAGGCAATTAGTAGAGTTTAACCAACTACTTCAAACCAGTAGCTTTACCTATCCATTGTCAGGATAACACGGATGTTGATCATATAATTAGAAATCGCTCTGTCAATTCATCTCATTCTTAGTCAAACTCTAAGGTGAACAAAATGTGAGTTGAATAAATTCTGGGCAAAAGCTCTGCAATAAACATTTTCTATAGAGTTGCATATTTGCATCTTTTTTTGTGAGGATAAATGAGAAATTCTCTGTGAGATACAGCGTTTAAATTCTGCTGCAATACATTTCAATAGTAAATTTTGCAAATGAGCTAACACCATGCCATAATTCAAAGGATATCTAATACAGATGAAGATTCTAGAGAATTTAACAATTGAACAAGATTTGTACTGGGGTTACATTGTCCAAACCTGAAGGCTGGAAGAAGGAAGAAGAGTCATTCAAAATAGCTTAAACAAGATGTCCCAATTCTGACAGAAGGGTTTAATGATTTTGAAAAGCCATTATAACTTAAAATGGGAGGGTAAAACTGCCAAATGAGATCGTCCGACTAGTTCTTGGGCAAAACAGACCAATCTGAATCTAAATAGGGGAATGAGCACTTAGATTTCAGGAACTGATAACCTGTATATGCTTTCTAACATTTATAAGCATCTATGATTTGAAGGAACGATCCCCCTAAAATATAAAGACAATATATAAATTTCATAAATAAAATACAATAAGAGGGAAAAACACTTAAAACAGTGTCACAATATAAGAAAAAGAATTCTTGACGAGATTCTGTTAAGGAAAAGGTTGGGCTTTTCTGGATCAAATGTGTAAAGATGGAACTGATAGAAGCAATTTGCTGCCAAAAAGTGTTTTGACAACCTGGCTGGCCAAAAAACTTCTCCTTTTCTCAACCAGTAGAGATGCTGGTCCCACCCTCGTGTAGCATACAAGGTTGTGACCTCTTTTCATAGAACATTGAAAAGTAATTTCCAAATTAATTGTATAAACAATCCTTCTCTGTAAGTTTCAATGTAAAGCAAATAGCATTTTGCATCAAAACCCTATCTTGCATAGCAACCCATACCCACACAGCAAATTCTCATAAGGGAGTCACATTTATAAAATTATATAATATACATCATATAAAATAATCACACGCTATATATACACACAGCACTTGATATCTGCTGTAATAGCTATAAAAAATAGAGCCCATTTTTAATCATACACACAAACACACACACATACACAAACATTATTCAGTGTGGCCAATGGTACTGCAGGGCACTACATTTTGTCTTCTAGAACAGATTTTTAATTTTATTATGGCATTATTACTCTTGGTAACAGCCCTGCTCCTCTGGGTTTATTTTTCAATCCTTGCTCCAATTATAAAATCAATCCCCATTGCTTGAGCCAACTGCTCTTTTAGAACTCAGAGTCTCTGATTATTAGATATTTCACATTGTATACGTACTGGTTAAAATTGAAAGGGGAAGAGGAATTACACAGCTATTCTCCTGATACAAACATCATTTTTTGTACCAATCAAGGACAAATTGAACTTTATTGTTTAATAGCATTGGATGCTTTTGAGTAAAGCAGCAATTCTGTATGACCAAAGGAAACGGGATTAGTATTTCTGATCTTGCTTCCTAACTATCCCAGTTGTGTAAAAGTTGGGATTAAATTTTGGTGAAGAGCAACGTGTAGAAGTTAATGTACTCTTAGCATTTATTTCAAAAATGCCATGAAATATAATTAGACTACTACAGATGGAAGTTCCAAACCCTCCCCCTGACTTGAAATCAGTTAGGCTAATTAAGCAACCTTAAAGCAATAGAAACTCTTTGCTTTCTTTAAAAAGAGAAAGAAAAGGAGATATTTTCAATCCAACACATTTCTGCCAATTTTCTTATCTCACGGTTATATGCCAAGTTCTTCTTTACCTCTTCTTCCCCTAGCTTATGTTTTGCACAACACACTGCTATGTCTGAGAAAAAAGTAGCACAATACGTAACAAGTGAACAGTATTGTATGTGAGACACACCAAGAGAACACCAAAAGATAAATTTTAAAACATTTAGAATGAAAACAAAGGACAATGCTACAGAATAGCCACATTCAAGTGTTCCCTTATTGTTGAGCAGGTGACTATAAATGCTACTATTTTTGTTGTTGTGACAATATTGCAAGGCCTGCCTTGTTCCTCTCTTTATCATCAAACCAACCTAAGAACAACTCTATATTTTTAATACATTCACTTACATAAGCCTAATTGCCAATCACCAAGACTTTGCTGGAATTACTGAGAATCATTCAGCATCATATGAATCAACAAGTCCAGATTAATATGCCTTCAGAAAGTTACCATGATTCCACTGATAGCTTGTAATTTTTGAGACAGGTTGGAATTCTTCTATCTGATTCATACCACTTAGCTATATAATCATAAGCTGCAGTCTAACTTGGGCCTGAAGTTCTCCCTTGTGTATATTTGCTAAAACCTTTACATTAAAACTGCAACAGTAATTTTCCAATGGTCACTGTCCAAGGAAGACATCATCTATAACAGTGTTTCTCAACCTTGGCGCATTGAAGATGGGTAGACTTCAACTCCCAGAATTCCCCAGCCAGTTCTTCAAGGTGCCAAGGTTGAGAAACACTATAGTATCATCACTCATCACAATGATTTCATTCAGGGAGGTGTGGGAGATTGATTTCTCCGGGGATAAATAATACACAACAGCAAAAGGGCATTTTAAAACATACATTCATAGGACACGGCATCTCAACATGAAAAATAAATAGTGATTCTAATAATTAATATTTTTGTTGTCCGTCCCTTCCAGCAATTCTGCTGTGCAGTTACTGGCTTTACTGGAGTATCAAGGAAGGCCATTTCTTTAAGTCTCTTGTATTTGGTGCTGTTGATGTCTCCCCAAACTGTCCAAGGTAACACCCCCATTTGAAATCACTTCGGTCTTTTCATGACAATGTTTTGAAATTGGCCGATGAAAAAGGGGGCTCCAGTTCAAGGTGGCATCAGAAGTCTCCAGATGTGCACTGTGTTCTGCAAAGGGAAACAATGATCAGCATCTGTTTGTCAGCTACCAGAGCAACCTCAACTATTCAAAAGATTTATGTAAGTCCCAACTGGCTGCCATTTACTGAATGTCACTATTTCACCTCACATTAAGGCCATTTTGTTTAGCATCTGGATAAGGATCCAACCCAATTAATTATAGCTCTTGAAATGCAGAAGTACAGCTAAAGATACCCATAGAAGGTTTTTTTTTTAATATCAGGTCCATGATTAGAATCAATCAATCAATCAATCAAAGGCAGAAGAAATTCCTTTTATAAAAGCTCCTAATTTTGCAAAGCACCCTGAAAAGTAACTGAGCGTTAGGTATGCCGAGACAAAATGTATTTATTTGCCCTTACACTAATTCTGATCTCTCTGTGGATTAATGTATTTTAGTTATAAAAAAAATACCAATTATTGTACCAGTTTGGGTAGTGGTTAAGGCATCTGACTAGAAATTGGGAGACCATGAGTTCTAGTCTCACCAAAGGCACAAAGCCAGCTGGAAGACTGTGGGCCAGTCACTTTCTCTCAGCCCTAGGAAGGAGGCAATGGGAAACCATTTCTAAAAAACTTGCCAAGAAAAATGCTGGGAACTTGGCCAGGCAGTGTTCATGAATCAGACACAATTGAATGGGAGAGAAAAATTATATACAAATGATCTAAGAGATAAGAACTGAAGAAGCTTCTTGGATGAGAAACATCTTCAAGGAAAAACAAAGGAAGTCCAGCTGCCTTTTGAAAAAAGCACTTTTGGGACAACCATGACCTGGATGACTGAGAATCTCCATAGACATTAAGAAAGAAGCACATTTTTCCATTTTTCTGACATACCTGATGTACAATTCGTATGGAGTGGGCTCACATTTTCTTGGCCACACGAGTCCTGATGTGATGGTGATTCTGCCTTCTCCTTATCATTTTCCTCAGTCTCAATGCTGCATCCAGGGACTGTGGATGCCAAGCACATGGCCACAATCATGTGATTTAATGGTTTCATTTCTAGACTGTCTTGCGGATAAGGTGCCATCATGGGCATCACTGGTACAGAACTGTTGCCAAAATTGCCACTTGTTTTAGTGAAACACCTACAAATATTCAGGCCAAGACAAGAGAAAAGAACATGGATCCGAATGCACATCATGTTTCATTGAGCAATATATTCTTTATTTCTTCAAAGTATTTCTATAATGCCTGCTGTGAACTCATCACCAGGAAATATACAACATGCATATGCCTCTGTATGATCATTCACCTGCAACGAATAGTAGATCTGTAGTAAGTTACCAAATGTCAAAATTAATAATAATGCATTCAATCCGCAACTAAAATATGTAAGGCTAGCAAAAGCTTTATCCTATTTCAATTATCTGAGTTAGATTGTTTAGGATATGAATGACTAACATTAAAATCTTAAACTTGGTTTAGCAGCACAAATATGTACAAAATGCTTGTTATTACAATTATTAATATACCTAATAGAAGAGAATATTCTTTATTGGCCAAGTATGACTGGATACACAAGAAATTTGTGTATCCAATAACAAGTACTATTTCATACTTCTTTTCAAGAGCTTATCTTGATAATTTTTATTGGGGTAACTTGGGCAATATAACAAGGGATTTGATTGTTTACTATATTTGCCAGTTTGCTCTCCAAATTGGAAAATCAGCTGTTGACAGAATGATTTCATTCATGATAACATTCTTCTCCACTGTAATCCTAGAAAGTGAGAACATGCTTTTTGATTCTTCCCAAGAAAGACACTTTGATAATTCTCTCTTGTTCTGGATTGTGAATGGCTAGTGAAGCAGAGAAGGAAGTTAGTTTCTTATAGCTGAAGCTACTCAGCTTTTGAACAAAAGAAAGCAACAAAAAAGGCAACTTAACAACCAAAATCCTTTGTAGGCATGCTAGCTCTAATACAAAGTTTTGGGAAGCTGCCAGTACTTTAAACATTTGCAGCTGGATCATCACTTCCAAAGACATGAAGGCAGTTATCAAGTTGTTTTCTCAACATTCAAAGTAGATGCTAACAAGCACTTTACTTTATTATTAGTGATTAAACATAAATTTAGTGAAAAACCACATCACAGCTACATCTATTTAGGGAAGATGTCGGAACTGTTGCATAAAGCACGAGGTCCAGAAAGAATAAGTATCTTAAATGATTATATAAGTAAATGCTGGATCTAACAAAATAATCTGTAATGATCACCCTGGATTTTGTATTTTGTATTCTTCCTACAGATTGTTTGTTGTAAAAATGCTAGATTATTTCAAGGATTTCAAATAAGCCACTTACAACACCTTCCCGTTTGTCTTTAAAAAGTGGGTGAATTCTGATTTATTTAAGATGCTTGCTACAATTTTTAGCAGGAGAGAAGGACCAATGGACTAGATAAAAGAGATGGGAACTCGGGGAGAATGTAAAGAGAGGAATATGGATACTAACTCATTATGCAAAGACTGTGTCCATAGGGGGCGAAATGCAGTATAATTCATACTATTCTTATTTGTTACGATTGTTTGTTACATTCACCATGAGTTTTCTTTTAAAGCAGGGGTGTCCAACCCTGGCAACTTTAAGACTTGTGGACATCCAACTCCCAGAATTCCCAAACCATTATATCCAAAATTCTCTAAATTTTCCATCTTTATGTTAACTGTAAACAGATACACACACAGTGGAACTCACTTAAGATGCAACATGTAAAAGTTTGAGTATTTTATGTAGTATTGCAAGAACAAAAAAAAAATCTAACTTTTGGTTGCCAAGCTGAGTTGGCACATTTTAACTTTCATTTTCATTTTTTTCCACCCAGTGAGCTCTACAGCTAAGAGTTAAATTGAACCTGAACCATAATCCAACACCTTACATTTTGCACCATGCAAAATCCTTGACTTTCAGTTTGATTTTATTGGAAAAGTGACAATGCAATTCCCTGTATGTGTTTGATGTGCTAGGTGCTGTGGGACCACAGTAAACAACATCTAAATAAAATTATGATTTATAGCACAGGCAACAAGCACAGGTTGCACAATCCCAAGATTATTATATGAGTCTTCAATGCAGAAAAATCAGGATATCTTGTGAAATATTAAGAAAAAAACAACTATTTTCAGAAAGCTGCTATTTAATTTTATAGTCCATCAATCCATTCTAGGTTATGTGCTTACTTCAACTAAAGCAAAAGAGAGGCTCATATGTAAACAGTTAATCTTTACTTGTTTCTCATGGAAGAGAAAAAAATGGCTCAACTCTGCTATAAACAAGCGTTAAAATATTTGCATAAAGTTTTTTCCCCCCTTACTGTATGAGCCACTAAGCTTAAAATATACAGCCAACACAAGGCACACATTTTATGATCTACAAAGCGGAACTATTATTCCACATTTATTTTGAACAGGATGGTTAGTAAAATAGTGGTGTTGAACCACAAATATTGAGTTTATTTGGTTTAAGGGCCTGCAAGGGACAGCCATGCACTACATGAGACCAAAGCACTCCTTCTGGGAATTCTTTATGGTTTCTGAGACAGTTCATAACTTCAAGGCTGGCCATTGTGGTTAAAACCTGCTAATGGGAAATTGGAAAAACAGGAGGGACCTAAGCATTATAGGGTCATCTTCCCAAAACGGGAGTAAGATTTCTTCATGCAGGGCAAGCTTTCTATGAAGCAACTTCTGGCCCATCAACAGAAAATTTGCAGTAGGGATGGAAAAGTTGAAGCCTTTAGCCTTTCTGCTCAGGCCCTTGTTTTATAATCTTGTTGCTGAAGGAGAGCAAAAGGACTTGGCAGCTTTCAGAAAAGAGTGAAATTGGGGCAACCACTGTGGATAGTATTATATCCAGCCTAACCACTTGCTCAAGAACCAGCCTGAAATAAGGCTGAATACTATTTTTATGTTTCCTTGCAATTCAAGGCATCTAAATTAGATCAAGAGTCTTCTCTTCTCATAACAAAAATTGCCTGCTTCTATCAAGCCATTTCCATTTCAATATTGCAAGGAATGTGCCAGATTGCACTGTTTCCTATATTAAGAAATGGCTAGTTTTATGAAGAAATGTGCCCGTAATTTACAAAGCCAACATTTGGTTGCATCTTGTACTTCAGCCCAGATTTGGAGTCAGATGGCATCAAAATTGAATGAATAAAATAGTTCAAGCAAATCCTGCAGTTGATAAATGTCTATGCAGAACAAAACTACCTTCACTAAGTATAATTGACTAAAATTAGCTCTGAATGTAAAATTGATGGAATTTAAATACTTTTGAGGCAGGAAGGTCTTCAGGAAGCCAGTTTCTAGAAACCATGTAGTATTTTCTATCTGTAAATCTGGAATAGTAATAATGCAAATATCAAGATGTACTTGCTAGACACATAGTTGGGATCGCTAATCTGTGCAGGATCAAATTCAGAGATCCAAAGATCATTTTGATCTCTTTAGTTTGATTACCTGTTATTATTCCAGCAGTTCCTGCAATTGGCATAGTCTGAAGGATCTGTCTGAGGGACTGATGTATATACGTCACCACCCTGGATGGAAATATTTGAAAATTAAAATAAGGAATCACAAATGAGTCTAAGTAAGTGAAAATTAAACAAGCAGGCACAGTATTTTATTTATGGGATATATATATCCCATGACATTCATAGAAATGAGCAGTTATGGTAACTTTACGACCTGTGGACTGCAACTGCCAGAATTCCTGAGCCAGCATTGTCATAAAGTTGCAAGAGTTGCCCATGCCTGTGCTAGAGCAAAGCAAAGGAAAATGTTATGGTGTAGACATGTACATCATCGTTTTCTTGGCCTTATTTTCAGTTTGAACTGCCCAAGTTTAATTTGAAGAAAGAAGTGAAAATTCTACTGATGACAGACATGAAGGAAATTTTTCTTTACTGGAAACTACTGTCTGTTGGTGGAGACAGGATGTTGCTTGTGTGACTGATGAAATATAATCAATGTCCCAGTTTCTTCCAATTATTCCAATTAGATCAGCTTGCCTGACTAAACTCTGGGTTTGAAATTTGCTGTTATTTTTACAGATGCATTAATTTGTCAGCCAAAAGGGATGGAGAAAGAAGGCAAGGGGATTTCTGAGCTCTTGGTTTTGGCTGTACAATCTTTGCAAATAAAGAAAAAACAGCATTAATAACACATAACTCATTGCTAAATACTATGTATGTGGGAGATCTGAGAAATATTTGCAGATACAGCAACACAAGTAGTAATATGAATCTACATTTTCAATACTCAGATCCCTTAGTGGAAGACAAAATTCAACACAACTGTTCCCAAATTGTTGCATGCATATAGGATAAAGTAATTAAACTAAAGGGGGGGGGGGGGCACGGAGAAACAGGATAACTTTTTCTCATCTATAAAATTTGGGAACTAATTCAGTGAAGAGGCTGCAACTCCTTATTTGAAAATGTTGCCATCTATGCACAACTATTTTCACTTCCATAACATTTATTTAATGTTTGTGAAGGGTTTTTTTTTAAGCAGAAAGAGCAAAACCAAAGTTTTAGTGTAGATTCTTCCTTTTCAATCTGAGCATTAGGGACACTTCTCCAAAGAAAAGCAGGTTATGAACTGACTAAAACTCAATAAGTGATGAATAGCCACAGCAAATGGTTTTAAAACTCTCAAAGATATTGACCAATACTAAGCACTGGAATCTTTGAAATAATTGCATACTGAATGATGAATGAAGGATTTCCTACTTGAGTGAAATAATGTTACTTGGAGATAAATGTGAGAATTAGGCTTTTGGGGAGCATCTAAAAGGAGAATCTTTAACACCTGTTTTAACTTTGTGTTTTCAGTTCACCCACCCTAGGCGGGTGAGCCTAGGCTCTAATTTAATTTCACAGCAGCTGCGTCCACCCTCCCTTATGTGCTTACATTTAAATATTCCTAAAATCAATGTTTGGATTAGCCTTTAAATGGGTCTTAAGGATCTAAGAAGCCTACAACAAGGAAGCATGAAGACTGTGAGAGACTTAAAAGGTTATCTGAACGGCAATTCTTGTACATCTCGCAATCTGTTATTCCATGAAATGAAGTGTTTATGTTCAATTACCAGAGCAAACAATTGCCCTCTCAACCTCCTACTCAAAGCAGATGATGTTACTTAATTTCTGAACACATTCCTGGTTTCCCATAAAACATCCAAACGGTTTTGTGTAGGACCTGTAACCTAGCGGCTCCTCCTGAGTTGCTGCTACTCAAGCAGCACAAACAATTATCAACCTGCATTCTTCACTCCTCAAAGCTTACAACTCTATATCTGAACTGTCTTCAGCTCAGCATGAGTAAGAAAAGCACTATTTAAAGTAGGCTGCATAATAAAAATGCAGTCTAAGAACTGTGTTTTTCAAAACAGACGTGAATAGAATAGTTCATTCTTAAAAAGGAAGTACTTAAAAAGAAAGCAGATATTATGGTGTGGCTGAACAAGAAAAAAAAAGGAATTCTTTGGTTTATGAGCCCCAGGTTTTGGCACACTGAAATGTAATTAAGGGCACCTATTTAAAATTAGATCTGAAGTACAGCTTAGTCACAAAATGACTTGACACATCAAATCTGTGCATATTTTTAAAAAAGTGAATCTCTTGTCTGCTAGGAATCCCTTAATCTCACATTATCAAAATCTCAGCATAAGAGTTTGGATGAATATACAAAGGGCATTTCCCCCCTTTTTAGCATTGTTCCTGCAAGTGCCAGATCCGGGGTTTTTTCCCAGATCGAATCAGTGTTGATCCATTGGCTGTGACAGGAACTGTTGTCTGAGCCAGATGTTGTGGGCTGAGACAGCGTGACTGGCCCAAAGTCTCCTAACCAGCTTTCATGCCTAAAATGGGACTAGAACTGGTTTCTAGCTTAGAAGTGGTTTTTCTCCAAAGGCAAATGTCCTTATCATTATGAAATAAAAGCTAATGTATGGAAATGGGCCCTTAATTTATCAGGATTATATGAATGTAGTTTTCAAGAATACAAAAAGCTGTATCCAATATTATTAAAACTGATTTCTGTTCCCATGATTAAAATTACCTTTTCCTTCTACTCTGTCCTCATTAAATCTGCTGGGGGGGTGGGATATCCCTTATTATTGGGAAAAGAGAGATTTGATCTGCTAGTTATGCCTACTCTTTTGGCAAAAAGACACTCAAAAACAAACATGGAAACTTAATACAAATTACCTCTAATTATGTGCTTGTTACCTCTTAACTTCACATGATGTTTGCCTATACATATTCACCAATTGATAAAATAGCATCATGTGACTATAAAAGTATTTTATTGCATTTTTATAGTTTAAAACCTTTAAAATCTAGTCCATCTGAAGTTCTTAAACTGAACCTGAATTTGATTGAATCAGCTTCACAAATTTATATACAAAACCCTTATTCTTTAACGTACTATTTTTTTTTATTTCTAGAAACTGAAAGTTTAAATAAAACCATGCGTCTTTGCCCGATAACAGAACTTCTCAGTAACCACAGGAATGACAAAACCTTTGTTTGTTTCCATTCAGCAACATGTTTACATTAGAAAACTCTGACTGCTACAAATTTAGTAACTTAGGGTCTATATAAAAATGAGCGTATGGGAGGAACATATGGCCTATTAGTAAATGCAGGTGTTCAAGTTTCCAAATATTACAAAAACAAAGATGACTTTTAACATGTCATTAAGTGCATATTTGTTGCTCTCATGATAAAGTCTTTAATTTTAGTGACTTTAGCATACTTTAATAGGTGTCCAACAATATAATCTTCAAGAACAAGAAAATGATATGACATGTGCAACATCTCTCTTTCAAGTAGTGTTGTGGTGAGGAACTTGGGTCAGTCCTGGGGGCTGGGAAAGGCTCGGACGAGGGCTCTGTATCGGAGGCAGAGAGGGAGGGGCCAAAGCCATCTGAGAGTTATGTGCAGCCTCTGGAGTCTGACAGCAGTGAGGCAGAAGAACAGCGGGAGCCTGTTCCCAGTGTGCACATGCGCAGAGCTGCCAGACGACAAGAACAATTAAGAAAACAAGGTCGACTTGGGAGTAAGGCTTGGAGATGATTGGCCCCTCCCATAAGACATAAAGGAAGAGTGAACAGGACCCGAGCTTTTGCAGGAAGCAATTAGTTCATCTGACCAATTCAAGATTTGAAAATTTTGTTTGTGACCCTGTGCCAAGTTTGGCCTTGCCCTGCATCTGGAAATTAGCGCTCTGGCAGCATTCTACATGAGACAGGTGGTTGTTGATATCCTTCCTCTGAAAGACTGTTTATCAAGCCTGCAGACTGTAAATGTAAGTAATTTACAGTCTTATAAATAAAACAAGTTTTGTGGGAGTAAGATTGTGCTTTATACTTTCTAAGGAAGCCTAGGTCAGAACAAGTAGAATGAAGGTCTTCACGTTCCTTTCTAATGTTCATAAGAACCAAAGCTTCAAGAGCTTGACCAATAAAGCATTGAGCTTACTTACGTTTCCTATGTGATGGGTGTGTTCATATTCAATGTGGGTTCTGGAGAGGGAGTTAGAATGTCCTGGATAAACCCCAGTTCCTCCATTGATGGCACCATTCATGATCCCATTCATTCCATTAGCAACCTTATGATGGAGGTGGAGACATCCATTATTATGTTTTCCATTACTGATAAAGTTTCCATGTATGCCACCATTAATGTGGCTTGTGCCTGGGAGTGTTGTATACTGAACCATCTGTCCACTGATATCTGTACCTTGGTATAGATAGCCGGGAGGGTCATACTCTGTAGGAATAAGGAAGAAAACATTATTTAGAAATTGCAACAAAACTTCAATGTACTGCATGTAGACAAAGATCTCGACCTATTTTTCCCTGCATTTATATACCATGTCAATTAACAGTTTTAGTCCATAGCAAATCTTAGAATAGAAAGAATCTTATAATTTAAAACAAATAGCACAGTTAGCATCACTTAATAAAAAATGAATCTCTGCCAAACCTTAATCCCCATTAGCCAAATCAGGAATGCATGGGGTCAGAGTAAGCATTCAATTTCATTGCGTATTTACAAATTTGTTGTCTTTACTTATATTCACGTTTAAGTGGAGATCATGATAAAAATACATAGCAATACTTATGGATACAACAACAATTTATTACAGTTTTAGACCAGGACAAATAAAATAAACTGGAGTCGAAACTCCTGTCGAAACTGGAGTGCTGGGCTGAGGAGGCCGGCCTACTCGGTCATGAGCAGGCGGGGTTCAGAGCAGGTCA
>JANHFM010009915.1:197181-207921 GCA_032468115.1 Grayia smithii
GTTGTGCTCAAAAAAGTTGTAAGCCGCCCTGAGTCTCTGGAGAAGGGCGGGGTATAAATGGAATTTTAAAAAAAAAACAACTATGGTCGCTAGAAAATTTTAGAGGAAAAGCTAGCTTTAGAAGGTGTTTAGAGTGAACTACCAAATGAAAAATTCTAAAAAATAGTGATTATGATATCACTCACCATTGGAAGTATAGAAAGTTTCAAGGTTGCAATGCGCACTGGAATAGAATTGGTGCTAATCTTTGGCGGCAAGATCTCTACAACATGGAATTCATCCTTGGCATTTTCCCCAAGGCAGATCTACTTGAAAGAAAGGCAGAGTCACCAAGGCGAACAATATCTTAAGGACCCTCATTGTTTCTGAATAGAGAGTTCTGGAGACAGTTTCTCACCCCAACATTCTCTGACCAAGAAATACATTCAGTTTAGCACTCATTAATCCTAGATGTATAGCTCCTGAGGATGAGTTGACTGACGTTTTGACTTAATATGTTGCATAAACTTGTGTCATTCTAATATATAAACCAATGTTTAAGGTTTATATAAATTCAAATAGCAACAGCACTTAGAATTTTATACTGCTTCATAGTGCTTTACAGCCCTCTCAAGTGATTTACAGAGTCAGCATATTGCCTCCAACAATCTGGGACCTCTTTTTATTGGCCTCAGAAGGATGGAAGGCCGAGTCAGCCTTAAGCTGGTCAGGATCAAACTCCTGACCCTGGGCAGAGTCAGCCTGCAATACTGCATTCTTACCTCTGTGCCACCACAGCTTTATAAATAACTTTATTGCAGTCATTAACTAACAGAAAAAGATTTATTAAGCAAATCATTCCACTATATCATTACTGCATAATATAACCTCTTAGCAAGACTTTTTATACAGTTGTATACCTCTGAATTTTGTAAATAAGGCAGAAATATTCCTAACCATTTGAATGGGGGAACTGGTTACGATTGGTTATGATTAAGAAAAAAATGTTTATTTACTGCTTACAGTATTTCTATGCTATCCACTTTCCTCAATGTGTATCTACATGCATCCCACATATATTCCATAAAGACCCTGGATCTAAAAAAAATTGCACACTAAGCCCTTTGTTGTTAGAGTTGCACTTCTAACTCTAATGCAAGAGTTAGAAACCTGACTGTTTCATATCTTTCATTTTTCTCTGGAGATTCACAAACATAGAAACTCCTCACCCAGAGTCTTTTGAAGGAGCAAACTATAATTCAGTATTCAAAATGCCCCAAATGGGTAACTTTTGTTTTAATGGAATGCTATGAAACTAAGCTGTTAAAATATAAGCCCCAACATTATTTCAAGGCTTTGCATTAAATCGTAATTTGATATCAACAGAGGAAAAGAAAACCACTGATGTAGGAGGCAGTGAGAAGAAAATAGATGTGAAGGAGAGGGACTGGTGAAGAACATTTTGACCTCCAACCCCTTGGATTTCACCTCCTTTAAACAAAAGGCCAGCTATTCACTTACTGTTCTTAGAGCTAACTGCTGCTCACAGGACCACTCTCCTGGAGTATCAAATGTATAAACTGGATTCTCCCTGTTGAGCTGACATCCTGAACAGAAAAAGGGGAAGTTAGAAAGTTGGTTGGCCACCTCCCTTTCTCCTGCGGATAGCTTAGATTAGATCAAATCAAATCCAGAGAAAACATTTCTTACCCCAGATTACACAAACAGGCTTTTCAGAGCAAAAACTGTCATTGGTAGCAGAGCTGGCTTCCAAGGCCATTGCTTCAAGAAAGATCCTCTTCAAAAGACAAAGACAAGAGATTGTGTAAATTCTGGACAGTTAGCAGATGGACCATTCAAAATGTATTGCAAAAGCTTCAGAGCTGTGAGAAATAACATCCCAGCTTGCTTCTTGGGGAATTTAATTGCACTTTGAGTTGTGCAAAAGCAGTACAGATTTATTTTCAGTGGCTAAATGTCTTAGGCTTGTGTCTATGGAAATTCGCAGTCATCCACATCATAGTTATTCCAAATGTATTTTTTCAAGAGGCAACTGAAGAAGCTTCTTGGATGAGAAGTGAAACGTCTTCAAAGAAAAACAAGAAAGTCTAGCTGCCTCTTGAAAAAGCACCTTTGGGTCTTAGGCTCATCTTACTCACCTGCAAATAATCAACATACATAAGAGTGCAACTACAATTGAGTTCAGGAGTAAAATAAAACCGTTTCATCTACAAAGAGGTAACATTATAAACCATTTCTTGAGAAAAAACATGCTCTCACTTCTGAATACATTTTAAAAGAGATTATCTCAAATTAACATTTTGAAAATAACTACTACCAAAGGTGAAATATCCACATTATGAAGCTCTGGGTAAAAGTCTTAGATCCCTGACACAACCTATTGCAATGGTATCCAAGTTATCCTGTTAGTAGGTGAACTGCAAGTTAACCTTTTATCCAAGTTAACTTCGCCAAAATGTTTCTCTGTCACACTCTCTTTTTCTTCTCCATTTTAATTTTTAATGGGAACCCCAAGTTCAATTAAATGTCCTTTTAGATACTGTTTCCAGCTGAATAAACAAGAAAAAAAAACCCACAAATTAGAAGGCAATTTTTAAAAAAACCAAGCACAAACAAAACAATTATAAGTTTTCCCCATTTTTTTTTAGTTCAGATCAGCACAATATGAGATTTTCATGCAAGTAACTCACCAAAGTTTCAGAAAGAACCACCAAACCTGCTTTGAACAGACATGCTTTATAAAAGGAAAGGCAGGGGTTTAACCACTCCTTAGGCCAATCAAGTAAACTTTGCACCTAGAATAAAATGTCAGTCTTAAAGAAAACCAGCCCTCTCATACTCAAATCTCTCCCAAATTAGGGAAGGGTATAAACCAGAGGTTATATCAGACCTCTGATATAATCAACTTTCTTCAAGCCAGTATTCTCCAATTTTACTATTCTACAATGGCTACCACCTTAATCTGTAGGTTCCAGAACCTTTGGTGGATTGGGTGTTGGAAGTTGTAATCCAACATACTGTATCTGAAGAGCATTCTGTAAAAGAGGGGGAACAAATTTAGCCAGGATGTATTGAACTGATTACAATTGGCAAGAAAACAACCAGAGTCTACCCTAAGCCTGGGGTTCAAAAATGTGCTTCACAAGGTATGTGTAGCCTTTGGGGATCTTCTCCCCACCAACATTTAGAATGTAACTTCACTGTGCAGAGAAAGTTCAGTGTGGCCTTCAAGCTGGTAGAAGCGGAGCATCTATGTCCTGTGATGCCAGTTTCTTGTGCAAACATAGTTTATTACTTTAAGAGGGCATTCCAGGCAGATACAAGCTGTATTTATTAGTGTATAAATACACTAATATTATATTAATGGTTACAGAACTGCAGAGGAAGATAAAAACAAAGGAAACCTTTTTTTAAAAAAAAATATTTTATTTTTATAATTATTTGGATTCCCATCTTATCTTAAACCATAACATTTCTTTGGCTCTGAATCAGCTTATGGGAACCCAGCCATTCTGCTTGTGAATTATATTTTATGGCTTGGTGTAATGTGTGAGTGCAACCAGCTAATCAACAAGCCATGATTAAAAGTATTGTGATTTTAAATGATGTACCAGCACAGCTGTTTGACTTTTCCTATAACTGCATGAGAAGCAACTGTGGATGATTAGAAAAGCACAATTTGAGGCCTTACTGTGTATTTTGATTCCCTGACTGTGACTTAGTATGACATGTGCCTTTCAATTACGACTTAATATTGTCTACAAACATAGACACTTATCCTGTTGAACAAACCCTGGCTTTTAAAATCTTCAGATGTTCTTCACGCAGCACATATAATTGATTGGTTTTTGTGGAGGAATAGGTTAAAATGCAATCATGCAGACTTTTCTTCCAAGAAAGTCAAATTCAGATGAAATATTTCTAAACAAGTGCAACAGTTTCAAGTTGTGGTTTGCCTATTGAGTTCACACTAATGTACAAGTCAAGCAAGCAGTACTGAAGGAATTTGTTTGACTTGTACATTAGTGTGAACTCAATTCTGGGGCTCAGTTCTGGTCATTGAAATTTATGTTGCTAAGTGAGAAATTGGTTAAGTGAATTTTGCCCCATTTTATGACTTTCCTTGCCACATTTGTTAAGTGAAATCAGTTGTCAAATTAGTAACACGGTTGTTCAATGAATCTGGTTTTCCTGTTGACTTTGCTTGTCAGAAGGTCACAAATGATGATTATATGACCCCCAGGACACTGCAACCATCATAAATGTGAACTAGTTGGCAAGCATCCAAATGTAAATCATGTAACCATGGGGATGCTGTGATGGTCATAAGTGTGAAAAGTGATCATAAGTCACTTTTTTCAGTGCCATTGTAACTTCGAACGGTCACTAAATGAACTATTGTAAGTCAAGGATTGCCTGTATTTGACTTACATCCTTCTTTCTGCTCAGACAATTGCTTCTTCTCTTGTACCAGGAAGTCCACAGTAGTGTTATCTGGAGTTAATCAAGACTATCCTATGTCCAGATATGGACTAAACCAATTGTACTTTAAATGAAACACAGTTAAACCATGAGTTAGTATGATGTGTGAATGAACTCTGTTGTGAAAATAATATAAGAAAGCAGGTTATATAAACTACTGTGAGATCATTTATTTTATGCTGAGAATCAGTTTTTTATCTCCTGTGAATTCTTGGTTTATGAAACATCACAGAAAAATATTAAGTATACAGAAACTTCCTGTTGTGACCCACCAGCTGCCACTGGAGCTGGCTACAGACTAGGACAATGAGGAGGTTGGGGAGGAACTTGGGCCAGTTCTGGAGTCTAAGGAAGGCTCTGATGGATGCTCTGCGTCAGAAGCAGAGATAGAGCTAGGGTCATCTGACATTTGAGAGCGTATGCACCAAGACAAATTCCTTGTGTGTCCAATCACACTTGTCCAATAAAGAATTCTATTCTATTCTATTATTATTATATTTTGTCAAGTACATATTAGATAATATACGTAAGTATAAGCATGAATTGAATACATAAAATGAATACAATTAATTAATTTCTTAAGTCATAATTAGCTGCAACAGATATAGGAGTATTTCCACTATTCTAACACAGCTTCAAAGTCTTTTTATTACACTTAATGGATTTCCAACTATTTAAAGTTGTTGGGTACCTTTCTACACGATCTTGTGAATTCTGGGAATTGTAATCCCAACACATTTGGTGGAAAGCATATTGGGGAAGACTGTTACCATCATTTCAAAAGATAAAATATTGCAAATTATAAAGTGTGGCATGCGTTTAATAAAAGAAATGAATCTGATACATTTACCAAAAGTAAATGTCAGTATTTTGACATTAGTTATCAAGGTAGTAATTGGATTTCATCGGATTGTACCAACTATGGAGACCTTTCTCAAATTACTTCTTTAAAAATGTTCCTGTTCCATATCAAGCAAACATGAAACTAATGCAACACATGAACAGCAATTTTGGAGGATATTCAAAAATATAATTACAGATAAAAAGTGTTTTTCCTTCTCTGGCACATCATTTTTCAGAATTATTATGGAATTGTTCCATGTATTCTCTTCATTACCATTTTCTGCAGTTTTAAAAATATTTTTGAAACGAAGCAAAAGGACAGTCAAATAAAATAAAACAACTAAATTAACCTGGTTGATCACCTCAACAATTGTAAAAAGAAATCAAGAGATAAGGGAAACATAAATCAGGTATGTATTGGATATGAAGCTGCTTTCTTTCTTGAAAAGGAATAGAAAATCTCATGTCTAGAATTATTTATTTATTTTTATCCTATCTTTATTTTACCCTTAACTTTATTTTTATTCTAGGCAGCAAATATATTCAACATATTTTTCTTTTCCTATTTTTCCCACAATAACCCTGAGAGGTGGGTTGGGTTGAGAGAGAATGAATAGAAGTCACAGTCTCCTGCTTTTTGCTTTTAACCATTAGACCAAATTGGCTTTGTAATTATCTGCATTTTAAAAATCTTAAATGCTGATTTTTGAAAATATTTCCAGGTTGCAAACCATTTTTGTTTTGCTTATTTCATTTCTAGGAAATCTAGGAAGTAAAGCTTGCACAAATTGTGACTTATTCAAGTTATGGATTTTGGCCTATCAGGTACTTGACAATCAAACTGAAGGGTAGCAAGATTAAACATTTGCCAAGACCACAAGAGCACTCTTTACTGCCATTTCAAGTTTTCACTGATTATTCAGGAAAATCAAATGTTCCTCTTCAGGGCTAGAAGAATCACTAAAATGTGCTACCTGAAGATCTTCAAAACACTGAAAACTGTTTCCTTTTATTCCAACCAGAGAAAAACAGCAATAATGAAAGTCTCCGTGTCCTCCTTGTAAATGTAAATTATCCATGTAAATTATCAAACATGCCTATAGTCTGGTTTGGTAGGTCACAAATTGACATTTTCCCATGTATTTCTTTTCCCAATATCCTTTGTAATCCAGGAAAATTCTCTGTGAACCCTGTTCTCCATAAACTAGTCATGAAGCAGAAAGAAATGAAAAGTCTATCACCGGAGTTTGATCTGGTTTGATCCCTCATGTACTTGTCTTACCCTTGACAAATTGGGGAATTTTGAAAAAAATGTTCACTTAATTTTATTGTCTGCAAATTTGAAGCAGAGTTTTAAAATATCATTTATGCCCAACTCTAATCAAAACTTTATGGAAAAGAGCTTGCAGTCTTTCATAGTAGACTGCAATGATTCTTTTATTGTGCTTTGGTAAGGCATCTTGTGAGTGGGTGTGACCCAAGTATTTTAATAGGGAGATCTATGGACCAAAGATACTCTGCTTTTCCATTAACAGATGAGTGCTTCTCAATGAGTAAATGTACACTTTCCTATAAGCAATAATGGTAAGAATTTGATTCTTGCTGACTACGTCTATATCTTTTTCTTGGCAACAGTATGGATGGTGATTTGCCAAAAGAAGTAATAAAAAGGAGAATGTTAATGACATAGTTATTATGTATGCTAGTTATGTATGCTAGTTTATACATATTATTATGTATAAACTTCAGTGCTAATTTTCTACCTGCAAGGAGATTTTTTCCTTTATTAACATTAAAAGTGTGATATTCTATCTATAGATGGTAACATCTTAGATGTTCTGCTATCTTATTTGGTACATGTATAGGTCAGCCCACAATCCTGAAAAATAGTTCACACTAAAATGGGTGGATCCAGGGCAAAAAAACCCCCTTTGATTTAAATGAATTGTGCCACATTTATTTAATATTCCCATCTTATATTAAACAAATCCACCTTGAAAGGCTCAGAGAGCCTTTGGGAAGAGCAGGTTGTGTTCTCCCAAGTAGAGCCACAAAGTATTCAGAATTATTACACATCAGTTAAGTAAGGAGATTTCAATTATTTTTATCCCTTTGACATTGCTAGACTAGCCAGATTTGAGCAAGAAAAAAAAATCAGGCAACCAATAGCTAGCAACAAAGAGGTGGATTTTTATTTATCTGTTATTTTCATCCAATGATCACTGCTAGGTTTCTGCAACCCTACATTTAGCAAAGTTACTTTTCTTAAAGTTGCCTTTCTTGTTCCTCTGATAGTGTCAGTCCTTTGAGGTAGAACAGACTAGGAAACTAAAGTTATGAATGCTAATATTATTTTTATTATATGGTTACAGTAACAGAATATCGTAAATCTGAATAGGCCTCTCCTCCTGCCCTTTAATTTAAAGAGAACCAGAGAAATCAAGCCTGAGACATTTTCTCATTACATTTTCACCTGGGATTCAACTCTTTTTTATCCAACCATCGACTTGGTTGCAGCTCTTTGTCTTGTTTCTCAAGGTTATTCCTACTGTCTATTACAGATACCATCTTTCCACTCACTGCTAAGCCAGTCACTAAACATGGCTAAGCCCACTTATATCACCAATGCAAACATGTTTCAGAGTTATCCTTTGATTTCCTTTGTTGCTCCAGCTTTCCCCAAAGAATCTAGAGAATTGGTGCAGAGAATTTGCCCTTAGAAATCCTTGTTTTCTTATCCCATGAAATAAAATTCTTAGAATTCCCCGAGAAGAGGTAATAAGGCTGTGCTTGTTTAAACCTGTAGCATGAATGTGCCAAAAGTACTAATGTTAAGAGCCATGACTCAGAGGCTGTCTGCATTAGTGACTGGTGATTCATGGTGGGATAGAGAGGAAAGAGGAGAATTTACTACTGAGAGATGTAGCTGTGATTAAAACTTCTTACTGTGTTAGCTGATTAAACTGTTTTATATAAGAAGCTACCTCTTAGCCCTTACTCTGTCCCTCTAGCCCAGGTCTTTCTTTTCATTGCCATCCAAAAGGTCCTTTTTACCTGGAGCTCTGGCATAGGTGCTACCACATTGAACTGATAGTTTGTCCACCCAGTCAAGTTAATTTTATTCTCAACCCCCCAACTTTCCCTCTGAAGAAATCCCCTGGCCCTTTAGAGGCTTGTGGTTTACAGGCTGCAAGTGCAGTTCAAGTTCAAGCTGAGTTCAGTGACAGCTATCAAAAGAGGAAGACTTATCTGAACCAGGATATTGTTTTCCATCTGCAATCATGCTATCTCTTGGCAGCAGGTTCCTTTCTCTACAACTCCCTGAGTAAATAAGTAGATTCCTGATGCTGTTCCAGCTTTAAAATATGCCTTTGAAGGGCTCAGCCAGGAACAAGCCATGGTGATTTTCCCCCATCAAAGATGTCCATGTGATCCTCTAGCACACTTCTAGCACAGAGGTAGGTATGTCCTTGATTGGATAAGGAATGTAGTCAAGATTTATTCATGTCATGAGCTGACAATCTTGAAGTGTGCAAAAATAGGGAGCATTTCAGAACATGTCAGGATATTTACTAAGTAGGTTTAGCATGAAATGTATTGAAGGAATTAAATTAAAGAGCTAGCATGAACTTCCTACATTATGCCTCAATAATAGTCTTTTCCTGTGTGGAGATTTTCTTTATTTATTGTGACTAAATTCAGCCCATATTTATTGCTGTTTGTATCTCTCCCAAAAGGACAACAGTGATTTTTGGCAGTGGTGGTCTGATGAGATTCTGGGGTTTCGAAAAAGGAGATAGGGGCCATTGCACTACATTAGCACATCAATTCTTAAAACAATTCTGTAAAATACTTATGTTTACCAGTCTTCTGTTGTAAGTAGCCCAGGTCACAACAGAGAGTTTACTTGCCTATAATACTGATATGTTTACTTGATTCATTCACAACAGTAATGCTTGGTTTCTTCAGGGGTATGAGGGGGGTATTGGGGGCATTTTTGTTGGAAAAGCTTACATGAAAGTGAACAATAGCCATTATTTAAAGCAATTCCCCAGCCAGCAAAACAAAGGACTTGTGGGAGTTGGAGTCCTCCAGGCTTAAAGTTGCCAAGGTTGGAGACCCCTGATTTAAAGGATAAATATTTTGCATAAGCACAAAAAGTTGAAAAAGACACGATCAATTTATGAAGTTTAACTCAAATGAATAAGATTAGAAGAAGACTGGCAAAGACTCCTTAATGGGAAATAACTCAATTTCTCAAAACATCACCAATCATGCTGGTTGGGATTATTTAGTTAAAGTTCAAAGAACTTGGAAGCTATTTATAATTCTTTTCACCCATCTCTCTAAAGTAAGGCAATTACTGTATATTATATTCTGACTTGGTAAATGTAGAGATAAATGTCAAAAAAAGTTTAACTCTTAAGGATTTTTTTAAAAAGTGCCTTTGGTATAGAGTGGTGAATGGTTGGGTTAGATCTTTTTTCTGTTTTCTGTAATAAATAAACTCCGGATGATCCAGTGAAAACAAATCAGCAGTAATTTAAACACAGGACAAGTAACTTACTTCTTCAGGCAACATGCAGTTTAATATGTGTTTTTCTCCCAAAAGATGTAGAAATGACCACTGCTTTCACTTAGATGTTTACTTAGAAGACAATTCTACTAAATTAAATATTTACCACAAATACTTCAGTGACATTTCTTGAAAGTGCATAGGATTTGATTGTAACCCTATGCTCATTTACCTAAAAGGTAGCTCCTTTGAATTTAACAGAACTGTCTTTCAGATAAAGTTTTAAAGGGACTTATTCCTGAATAAAATAAGCATAGTATTGCAGCCTCCCAAAAAGTCTGCAAAGATGGACCTATCAGTGAGTATTTCAGTTAGAATACTTAAATAAATAAAATCACCTCACAGTTGACTTTGTGTCTGATTCTACTTCTCCTAAGTGAAACCTACTAAGCAGCTTTGGTTCAAATAACGCAAGAGACAAACATATACTTAGTTCTGTAATTTTATTAACTGGGTGCAATGGTAGAGTAAACTGGTTGCCAACAAAAGCAAAGAGAAATTCACCACCATTGTGCAATGCAGCTCCAAAGTCTTATGAAAGGACAGCTTTGATCAGCAGAAAAATGGAGCCACTATAAGTCAATCCTAGAAGAGTCTTTCAAAAATTATTTTAAAAAATAGGTTCATTCCATAATCAAAGAGTTGTGGTTCAATATTTTTGCAACAAAATAATTAATATGGCTGCTTGTATAACTACTGCTATTATTAAAATCTACATTGAAGTGAGCATAAGAGGTATTGCTTTTCCCAATACCTAGAGCTGAGGTAGCGCAGTGGTTAGAGTGCAGTACTGCAGGCTACTTCAGCTGACTGCTAGCTGCAGTTCAGCAGATCGAATC
>JANHFM010009915.1:241536-255337 GCA_032468115.1 Grayia smithii
CTCAGAATCACAGAAACCACAGTTCTCATTCTCCCTCCCTGCTCTGGGGTTCAGTGTGCCGGTCGAGCAGGTGAGGAGCGTGGCGAGGGCAGTCGATCAGCGGACGAAGAGCTGCTCTGGCTGGACTGAAAGTAAACCGTCTTATGAAATAGCTTGTTGCTAAGGAAGACGACCAAGGAAAAGAGGCGTAGCTGGAAGTGGCTGGAATAGAAGATAACCTCTATTAGTTTCTTAAACTCCATTAAGATCCCTTTACTTTGCGGACATACGGGTAGTCCTTGACTTATGACCGGTTGTTTTAGTGACCGTTCAAAGCTTTATTGGCACAGAAAAAAAATGACTTGGCAGTTTTTCACACAACCACTGTGATCATCTTATTAAAATCCAGACACTTGGCAACTGGCATGTATTTCTGACGGTTGCAGTATCCCGGGGTCATGTGATCATCTTTTGTGACCTTCTGACAAGCAAAATCAATATTGCTTTACAACTGTCTTACTAATTTAATAACTGCCGTGACTCACTTAACAACTGTAGCAAGAAAGGTCATAAAATGGGGCAAAAATTACACAACAACTCTCTTGCATAGCAATGGAAATTTGAGGTTCAATTGTCGTAAGTCGAAAATTCCCTGTATTCTGCATTAGGGCCTTTCAACATACCAGATCTGCCTAACACCAATTAATGATGTCAGAGAACAGTTCTTACCATTTTTCTCTACTGCTGAAATCTTTGTCAATTATGCAGATTTGTGGCAAGATGGGCGGCAAACAAATTCAATAAATAAATAATAAATAAAACTTTTAGACCTAGGTGTAAAAGTTTATAAGCAGTACTGGTTTATAAGTAGTAGGATCTTTTCTGCTTACAGTAACTATCCATAGCTGTCAGGGCAAAAAATGGTACACAGTATAATCTACTTCACTGGGGCAGAAGCCTTTACCTAAACAGGTAATCCTTGATTTACAACCAAAATGGAATCTCAGTTGTTGAGTGAAATAGTGATTAAGCAACACATCTGCTTTATGGCCCTTTTCTGAGTCCATCCTTAATCTGAACTATCATTAAACAAGCTGTCATAAGTTTAGGATTATCTGCATGTTTTCCTGATAACAAAGTATTCTTTTATTTCTCACTCTAGCTGAAAGGTACTCAGTTACTCTAACAAGGAATTGGGGTTCACATAAAATCTTGCAGTTTTGCAGCCCTCAATATCTCATTTTTTCACAACTGCTGGGCTATCAATGTTCTGCCATTTTTGACATGAATATTGAATATGGCCCTTATCAGTTAATAAGTGCTTTCCAAGCACTATTCATGTCAAAAAAAGATACTGGCATTCTTCCCAATCAAGACTGTAAACAGCAAACATATTACAACTCCACATCAATCATAAATAATAAAATATATAAATAATAATTATAAGTAAAATAATCATAAATAAAAAACCCTAATTTTATAGACCTAATACAGCAAACTTTGGATGTGGAAGACAACATTCAAGTTTGAACATCTTGAAATAAACAAAGTCAGCTGTTTCCAAAGCTATCTAGATCACTGACATAAATACTCGAGTACTTATCAAATAACACATATTCATGCAAATGCGGCATGCATAGCTATTTGTGTTCTCCCCCATCAGTTTGTAAAATCAACATTTCTATAATTCTCAACCTTTTCTTCACCACTACCATCTTTAAATACTTTTTGTGCCCATGGATTATGGCCACAGACCCCCAAGACTTAACTCAAGATTTAAATCATAACATTTCTTCAAATCTTCACGGACCCCTTGTGATAGCATCGCGACTCCCCAACCAGGGGTCCACAGACCACAGGTTGAAAACCACTAATCTAAATGACCTCATTTTCAATACCAAGAAAAAATATCTAGTGAGACCATTAAGAAAAAAGAAATCAGCAATTTTAGGTAGACCGTAATTCTCTCCTTACTCACAAAAACATCTGCCGAAAAAGGAAATGGGTACTTACTATGCTCTTCCTGGTGTCTTGGATTCATTGGCGCTGATAATAAATAGAGGGAAAAGAATGGAGAACAAGCAGCCGCTGTGGGGAAGGGACACGGAGAGAAAATAGAAGATGTGATACAAGTCTCTGCAGACTTTTTTAAAAAGGGAGAATGGATAAACTACAGATTATGATGTGGATGAAAAGTCTATGCAAAGGACAGAGGTGAGCATAAACCTTTCCTTTCTATTTTGGTGCAGTTTTTTTTTTACAACCTTAAACTCAAATCAAGTGGAGCATGTCATTATAAGCATTCATGCTACCAAGAAATTAACGAATCACACTATGGTTTTTAAATTATGGTAATCAGCTTAGGGCTATACTTGAAACAAGTGTCATTGTTTTGATAAACTCTAGATAGAATAAACCATGTCTTAACAAGATCTGAGAATCCAACCACCCACATATATGCACACGCATACATGTGTATGGGAAAATGAAGAGGACAGTTTAGTAAATGAACCTGTTTTTCCAAATGTTCTGCCTTAAATTTAGGAGACTTCAGACTGTATTTATTAACTTGCATGCTCCTCCAATCACTGAAAAAAATGCTTATACATTATGAGGTTTTGAAAGCAACCTTGGTCTTAGTTTTTATGTACCTCTTCTAATTTTAATTTTTATATTTATCTTTTACTGTTTATAAGCTGCCCAAATTAATATTCTGGCATAACTGGAAACAGGAAATAGTACTGTACTTATAAGAAACTGTCTTGGTTATCCTGCATTTTATTATGAAATATTCATTCGTTCACTCATGATTTAGAGGTTGTCCAAATATGGATGACTCTGGTGGCTTACACCAGAGGTGGTATTCAGCAGGTTCTGACCAGTTCTGGAGAACCGGTAACGGACATTTTGAGTAGTTCAGAGAACGGGTAAATACCACCTCTGACTAGCCCCTTCCCCATCTATTCTCTGCCTCCGGAGTCCCAGCGGATCAGGAGGGAATGGAGATTTTACAGTATCCTTTCCCTGCCACACCCACTAAGCCACATCCAAGCCATGCCACACTCATCAAGCCACACCCACAGAACCAGTAGTAAAAAAATTGGAATCCCACCACTGGCTTACACTTTTAAAAAGAGGACACAATAAAATAGAAAAACACATCATGGATGTCCAGAAGAAAAAAGCCATACATCTCAATTAAATCTTCAGGGGCTCACAACAATACCCCAAGACCAGCTTTTCAAAGGCTTTGCTTCTATCAGTGCTCTGAGGGATGTTCTTGTTCTCCTGCCCCATTATCATTTACACTAGGTCTCTTTCCAGTAATTCCCTACCTACTTTTCCTCTTATCCCTCTCACAGAAAAGAAAAAGGATGGCATGTCTCCAGTTTCTCAGTAGGTCACCTGATAATATAAGAAGACTGCATTGCAGTGAGAAAGGCCAGTGGTAACCCAAATCCAAAGTAATAAGGCCAGTTCCTTTCAATGTTGGATAATCGTTGATGCATTTCAATTCCTGGCAAGAGAAAACACAAAACACAAAACACATGGTTCAAAGAATTAATGCTGTGATATAATACTGGATTTTGTATCTCAGGAATTATGATCCCAGTATTTCCTATTTCACATTGTAGGAAGTATTATGTTAATACACCTTCAACCCCCTGTATCTGTATTTTACTGATCACTGTTGATAATGGAGATCTCCAGCCACCACCACCAGCAGGCAGAGAATAAATGTACTCTTAATTTTTTAGTTCTGCTTCTGCCACTGGAGAATCTCCAAAGATTCTACTGGAAGAGGTTTGATGGGATTTGTATTCATTTGTACAAAATAACCCTAATGCTTAAGAACAAAATGAGAGGATTTTTTTTTAATTAGTTACACAGTGGAAAGCCAGCAGGACTCACCTTTATTAAACCAACGGTATTCAAAGCAATACAGTGAGTAAAGCAGAGACATATGAAGCAGACTAATTAACTGCCCAATGATATCAATAGGAAACAGGCTCACAATCATCCCCTAGGAAAAGCAAGAAATCAATTTTAAAGACCGTTCCCTTCCATAGGAAACTCAATTCTGTACTTCGTTAAAAAAACCAATTCTTTAATCATTATGAAAAGCCCAAGAAACTAAACCAATGAAGAGACAGTACAGATAGTCCTTGACTTACAACCGATCACTTAATGACCATATGCAGTTACAATGGACTCAAATTACTCACGACCCTTCTCCCAAGTTATGACTGCCACACGACTCCCGATTGTATTTCTGGCCTTTGGCAACTGACTCACATGTATGACCAGTGGCAGCATGGTATGACTGCTCTTCGTGACATTTTTTGCAATTTTCTGGCAAGAACGATCCATTGGATAAAGTGGCTTTACACCTAGAACCACGCGGTTTGCTTAATGACCGCATTTGCTTAACAACCTCTGTAAAAAACAATCATATTACTGAGTCTGGTCACATGGGGCCTCAATTTATGACTGAAATTCCACTCCAATTATGGTCATAAATCAAGGATTAACTGTATATTCGATTCTCTTCTCCCTTGATATCCTCTGCTCCACTCCCAATATTAGAGCATTGGATCCCAAGTCCAAGGGCAACACAGTCCATGGCCATCATTCTTGGCTAGAAGTCCAGCTATGCACATTGAACAACAAATCTGGCCTGTAGTCTTTCTTGCATGGCAGGAGGACATGAGTCCAAGAACTCTCCATTAGAAACAGCTTTGAATAAGTAGTAGCATTAATCTATAATCCCAAAGGTTTTGACTGGGAGAGAACTACCACATAGGTCAAACTGGCTAGCAACCTATTTATAAAAATATGGCTTCATTCATTCCTTTTTCTTTCCCAGTCCTCTCTGCTTTTCTCTACCTTGTGATTTGTTTCTTGTAAGGTCTGCCAAATGTATGGTTCTGCATTTGAATGTCCTTCAAATAACAATGTCTATTACTTTTAGAGTCTGGATAATCTGGACTGAGTGTTTTATGCCCATTCTTACCTGGATGAGAAAGAGAGCTTGCAGTAAGAGGTTAAACAACATGTCGGCAATGATTTTACTGACACTGGGGAAAGGCTGCGGCTTCCTTCCTGAAACCTCAAATGCCAGATCAGCAATGTCCTAAAACAGAATAATCAGACTTACTTCTGAACAAAATGGAAGATCGTTGTCTTGAATATCCCTCAAAAAACACAGTACAATACAGTAGTCCTTGACTTATGACCGCAATTTAAGACCAAAGTTTCCATTGGTACGTATATTGGTTGTTACGCCCAATTTTAAGAGTTTTTCAGCCATGGTTGTTAAGCGAATCACTGCGATTATTAAGTGAACTATGCAGTCATTAAGCGAATCTGGCTTTCCCCCTTTGACTTTACTTGTTGGAAACCAGCTGGGAAGGTTGCAAATAGCAGGCACATTACCCCAGGACACGGCAACCATCATAAATATATGCCAGTTGCCAAGCACCCAAATTTTGATCACATGACTGTGGGAATGCTGTGACAGTCCTAAGTGAGAGGAACGATTGTAAGTCACTTTTTTCAGTGCTATTGTAGCTTCGAATGGTCACTACAAATGGTTGTAAGACAAGGACTATCTGTATGTCAAGGAATGGTTTATGTAGATAACCAAGAAGAGTTAGGCCAAGTTATTAATTTCCGCAAAAAAACTACTTACCTGAAACCAAATGGCATTGACCACTTTGCTGAGCACAAAGAGGGGGAGGACCCAAAGGGCACTGAAGATGGAGGTGAGAATAAATTCCAGCCAGGACCAGACATCGCCATGTAATGACGGGTCACCTTCCAAAACAGAGAGAATGTTTTCAACAGTGGTAAGAAAAAAGATTTATTACAACTTAGGAGCTTGACATGAACCAGAAAAAGAAAAAAATATCTTCCCTCTATAAATCTCATCTACTGATCACAAGTAGACAACAGATCGATAAAGGTAGACAGGACCATAATTATAGCTTCCTTTCATTCAAGAGCATTATTTCATGTTTACAAATATAATACTATGTTCCAAATTTGAAAATTTGAGGACAATGGAAGAAAAGAGTAGGATAGATTTAATACAATCAATTGTACACTTATCCATCATAACTTAATTGCCTAGATTAGGCACAAAGAATTTATTTATTTATTATTTATTTATTAGTTCGATTTATATGCCGCCCTTCTCCCGAAGGACTTGGGGCAGCTCACAACGTCCAAAATGAACAATAAACAGTATTAAATTAAAATGGGAATTAAAATTAACAATTAAATTAATATTAAAATAAATAAAATTAAATAAATAAAAAGAAGTATTCACTTGGCAAATGTCTGAAAGAATAATATACTTACCAATTACATGTGCTGTTGCTGACTGAAGCAGAGGGATGAACACCCGGTAGAACAAGAGGAGGCTAAGCTAAAAAAAACCAGTCAGTTTTAACCACTATTTTTAATTGTGCATGCTACAATGGGGAAATAATGTTTTCCAAGTTCTAGAAGATGCAATTCTATTTTCTACAACTGAGCTTCAATCCTGATACCTTAGCACATATTTCTTGGTTTTCCCCAAGTACATACACAAGTAAATATATGAATAATTTATCTTTACAAATATGACAACTCCAGCACATTCATCTGTAGTTCTATGCGGAAATTGTAACAGGGAAAAACACACCAAAAAGAAACACTAAAATGCTATAAACACAAAGCTACAAACTTTCCCTAAATTAAAATTAAGGATATAAAGTTCTTTGCATCCAAAATCAAAAAGGTGCTTCAGAAAAGGCACCCCCTTAAACAAACTGCACCTTTTTTAGGACTTGCACAGTGCTATAGCTCCACAATCCCAGTAAAAGATGTATTCGAGAGCTGCGATGGCGCAGTGGTTTAAATGCAGTACCGCAGAATACTTCTGACTACCAGCTGCCTGCAATGTGGCAGATTGAATCTCACCAGACTCAGGATAGATTCAGCCTTCCATCCTTCTGAGGTCGAGAAAATGAAGACCCAAATTGTTGGAGCCAATATGCTGACTCTGTAAACTGCTTAGAGGGGGCTGTAAAGCCCTGAAAAGCAGTATTTAAGTCTAAATGCTATTGCTATTGAGATGACAAAAATTGATGAGGGGCTGCCAACATTTCTTAAACATGTATTTCCTGGGATTGCATGGCTATTTTTATATATATTTATATTAAAATCTGATTGGGATAACACTGCATCTACCAAGGCTAACAAAAAGTTAACTATCCCTTATCTGGGAAATAGTAATGATTTCAATCACTATTCAATTTGCTTTTCAGATTGCAGCATTATCCAATTATAAAGTTCAAGCAAATAAGCATATTTGCAAAAAGAACAAAGCAATTGATTCAATTATGTTGCAGTTGTTAAAAAAGAAGCACAAATATTCTTACCCAAAATACACCTCCATTCCATGCACAACACTGAAGTATTCGGCTTACTATCCTGGGTTCACTAAAGAAAAATAAAAGAAAGTGCAAAAATCAAAACTACATGTATTTTCAAAAAGCACATTTGTTTAAACACAGAAACAGATGGGAATGCTTGATACGGAAGCAAATTCTTTCAGCTTGGTAGTTTCAATCTATTTGCAACCATTTAAAAACCCATGAGGTTTCAAATTATTGGAAGCCTCATTTCATAAAAACAACAAGCCTATTTTAAAAGTTTCCAGTTTTCCTTGTTTTTCTCTGTTGCTAGGTAACTCTAGACATTCATCATTTCAACTATTCAACATCATACAGATATATATGTAGAACTGTATGTTGTTTAGCACCTAAGAATAATTTATTGTTTTATTTTATTGGAATTTGTCAAACAAAAACGAGAACAAGAGAATAAAAATACAATGACAGGGACAATAGGCACATTAGTGCACTTATGCATGCCCCCTCTACTGACCACTTAAAGTATGAAGTAAGGTCCACGGAGGTCAGTTTGTGACTGTGAAAATTTGTAGTTGAGACAACTGAATCAGGTAGGGCATTCCAGACTTTGACAACTCTTACAGAAATCACATTTTTTACAGTCAGGTTTAGAACGATTTACATTGACTTTAAAGCGGTTGTTTGTGTGCGTATTGTTATGATTAAAACAGAAAAAGTCATTTACAGATAAAACATTACTATGTATAATTTGGTAAGCAATACCTAGGTCTTATACCTAAGTTATCCAAACTGAGAATATCGAGCCTAATAGCATAGGAAATTCTATTATATACAGAGGAGTGCAAGACTTTTCTCGTGAAATACTTCTGAACCCGCTCAATTGTAGTAATGTCAGATATGTTGTGGGGATTCCAAACAGTTGAACAATGCTCTAAAATTGGTCTAGCATATGTTTTATAAGCTCTAATTAGCAATACAATGTTTCCAAAAAGTTTTTTTCGCAAAATTAAGTTTACAACTCTTAATGCTTTTTTGCAACGCTGTTACAGTGAGCTTTGGAGCATAAATCGTCAGAGATAAGTACACCTAGGACAGTGTTAGCTAAACTTTTCCGGACTGAGTGCTCAAAGTGTGCCTGAACCCCCCAAATGCAATGCACGCGCAGCCCCCGCGCATGCGCCCTGCTCCTGTGCATGTGCCCCGCCCCACATGCACCCCCTGAAAGCACCGTCCCCCATGCATGCACGTGTCCCCCGCATGCGCCCTACCCGCACGCACATGCGTGCACTCCCACACATGCCCGAGTGGCCGCGACCTGAAGACCAGCTAGGAGGCCCGCATGCGCATGCATGGCGGAGTTGAACTGGCATGATGCTCACGTGCCCACAGAGAGGGCGCTGCATGCCACATCTGGCACATGTGCCATAGGTTTGCCATCACGGACCTAGGTCCTTAACAAAGTGAGGATCATCTGCTAGATCAATGCCACGTAGCTTATACTTGACATTCTGATTACGTTTACCAATATGTAAGACAGCATTTATTAATCGAAATTTGAAGTTGCAAATAGATGACCATTCAGACACATAGTCGAAATCACTTTGCAAAACAACAGAATTATCTGTAAAATTGAATAATTTTACGTCATTGGCAAAAAGGACGCAATTGCTTTTAAACTGATCACATAAATCATTGATATAAAGAAAAGCATGGGACCTAAAACGCAGCCTTGTGGAACACCGTTAACTGATGCAGGATTAGACAGCGAGTTCCTTATTTTGACTTTCTGCAGTCTATTAGACAGAAAAGCAGCAATCCACTTGTGCAAAAATCCAGAAAGAGTTGTAAGAGTTTAATTTCAACAGCAGTTTATCACGTATCAAAAGCCTTATTAAAATCAATGTAAATTGCACCAACAGCTGCACCTTGATCAACACATGTAGTCCAGATGTTTTTATAGTGCAAAAGTTGTAAATTACAACTTTTTCCTAAAGCCAAACTGTTTGTCGGATAGTAAATTATTTGTCTCTAAGTGGTGAACGATGGATTGGTTTATAATTGATTCCATAACTTTGCATGCAACATAACACAAATAAATTGGTCTATAATTTTCTACTGAACTAGGGTCACCTAGTTTGAAACGATACTTCAAAACTTGTACACAAAGGTTCAGCTAGGACAGTAGCAAGCTTTTTCAGGAAAAAAGCACATAATCCATCTGGTCCTCTGGATAACAATATCTTTAGCTTACATAATGCTAATTCAAAATTATCTACTGTAAATTTAATATTCAGCAATTTGATACCACTATTTGTAGTTCAACTTGTGAATGAGGGACTGCAACCATTGCTATCCACAAAAACTGAACTAAAAACTGTATTGAAAAAATTGGCCTGACCAACATTGTCATTACAATTAACCCCGTTTTGCCCTTTTAAGTTGGAATCACTTGCGAGTCTTTAAGTTTCCAGTTAACAAAGTTGTAACAGGCTCATGTAGAGTTTGAATTTAACAGCTTTTCCTCCTATTTAAAAAAATAATTGGTGCAACGTAAGGCTTTATAGTGGCTTTTGAAGTTGGCAACATAACCTGACTTGTTCTGCCAAAGAGATTTTTTCTTAGATTCTAATTTTCCTATTCCCTTGGGTAATTTATTCTTTATAACTTTTTTGGTTTTTCTTGGTATATATAAATTTATAGCTCGATTAATTTCAAGCAAAATAATGTTATAAATGTCTTCTACATTTTTACAACCTGAGAACAGACAGTGCCAATTTAAAGATGCTAAATCAGCAGCTATTAAATCAGTTTGCTGTTTTAAAATTATAATTTGAAGTACAGTCATTAAGACCCAGTTAAGGAGGCCGCAGATTAATACAAAAGTCAATCATATTATGATCGCTGTTAGAAAAGGGTTCTTTAAGTGTAAGCCATAAATTAAATTTAAACTATTACAAAGAATTAGATCTAGACAATTGTTGAGCCTAGTGTTGTCAACAATTAACTGCTTCAGCCCCAAGGTTGTAACAGCATTGTAAAAAGTTATGTGTATTGGTTCATTAGTTGATTCATTAAGGCCCAATTAATTAATGGTAAATTAAAATCACCAAGAAGAACAAAAGGATGTGGGCAAGGAGCCACCCAGGTTAATAGTTCAATTAATGTATTCATATGGCTAAGATCGCAATCAGGGGCTCTGTAACGTAACAAAAAGCGAACTGTAGTATTTAGAGTCAAGTCACAAACAATGGACTCTGGGAAAGCAAGCCCAGGAGTAACATTAATCTTTTTCAATCCTGGGGACTTTTTGTAAAAAATTGCAACATCACCACCTCTGCGATTTTCACGGTCAGACTGAAAAATGTGATAATTACTTGCCATAAAAGAAGCGTCTAGAAAAGACGCATTCAATCAAGTCTTGCAAACAAAAAAGAGACGTGTTCAGGAGCAAAAGGAATTCAGACATTTTGTTTGTGAGGCTTCTTGCATTAAATAGTTTACACATTAAACCAGTAGGCGTGGACCTTAAGGAAATGGAGGGAGTGCATACCTAACAATGGTGAACAGAAGCACAACTGTTAGGGCATGGGCCAATGTTCTTACGTTTAATACAGTCAGCATGGTAGTCGACATATAGATCTGTTTCACTGTTGTCCAAATGTTCTTTAAGCTCTTGAGCGTGGATACATTGTAGGACAGACAAATCAGGCCATGAACATAATAGTTTACGCTGCTTTTGGTAAACTAATTTATCGTGGATATGAACTCCTTTACAGGCTTCACTCTTGCAAACTACTTTGCAAAAACACGGCACCACCGAGCCATCGTTATTCTTATACTCAGGGCCTTCATGGAAACATGTATGATTTCGTCAGGTGTAATCATCAACTCCTGGAAACCACTAATAATGCCGCGCACCCTAGTGATGTCATCAAATTAATCAGAGTTGTCCAATCCGAATAAGATCACGTTCTTTTCTCTTTCAATCGTGTCTTTCATGAGGAGCGAGATGTTGTGCATGGGCTTAACAATGTCCTGCAACTTAGGCTGGCGATTCAGATTGGAATTGCAGGAAATCGATGGTTCACTATCTGCATCTTTTCCTTTTCTTCTAAGTCCGCCAAATACGCTTCTATACTGTCAACCCATTCGAACAAAACAATGAATTTTTCGAGTTTAGGCTTACAAGAGGGGCAAAACAACGGAAACGCAAACTGGGAGTTTTTTTAGAGATGTCGAGTGTAAAAACTGGTCAACACCTTTAGTTAACCCCAGACACTTGTGATGAGCATGTGAGGGAGCACTTCATAGTACTCTTATCCTCAAGTTCTTTGGCACAGACTAAACACTTACAGGTATCATAAAACTCATCAAGAGGTGCTGCTGACTTTTTAGAAAATGGCGTAGTAGACGTAGTTGACAAGCATTTGGCGGTCCTCTTCATTCTCCTCAATTCTTTTTCCCCTTTCCAGTTACGAGGACTCAGCCTCTTGGAAAGAAGGATTCTCAGCCTCCTTGGCTTCCCTTCTTCCCCGTAGCCTTTGCAGCTTTTTTCATAAAGTTAACTTTTTTAAAAGCATGAATTACAACTACAAAAGCTACTGGGCTGGAGACTAAAATTAGTATCTTAAAAATCTTCATTCCAAGTCTATTCCTACAAAGAATCCAGTGGCTTCCGTGATGAAATTAAACAGCCATAAAGAACATAGTCAGTCCCTCAAATGATACTGGCTGAAAGACCCACAATAGAATATTTCAAAATCCTCATTTAATTTGGCCAATATAAAATAAAAATCCCTACCAAAATTTGTAGGATCCAGTTTGTACACAGACTATGCTACCAGAAGTGATTTCTAGGGATTCAGTGCCATCTTGTGGTGTGCAGTGGTTAGAATGCAGTATTGCAGGGTAATTCTGCTGACTGCCAAATGTCAGCAGTTAGATTCTCACCAGCCTCATGGTTGACTCAGCCTTCCATCCTTCCGAGGTCGGTAAAATGAGGACCCAGACTGTTGGGGACAATATGCTGACTCTGTAAAACCGCTGAGAGGGCTGTAAAAAGCACTGTGAAGCAGTATATAAGTCTAAGTGCTATTGCTATTGATGGTAAAACACTGATAGATGATTACTGATGGCACGACACAATTCCCAACCTTCGAACTTACTTCTCTTGCTTCCTCTCTTCACTTTGTGCTCTTCGCTGGGCAAGTACACTAGTTGCTCTTCTTTTCCGCTGCTCTTCCCTTTTCTGTTGGATCCGAGCATCCAGCTTGGAGATTGTGCAGATCCCCCATATGGAATCTTTAATTCCCTAGAGACATAAACATCTAAATTCAACATACAACTCAACAGTCTGTATGCATGTCTGTACTTCTCGACCAACAGCTATTCTTTTAGTGACCATTCAAAATTCCAAACAGCACTAAAAAGGGACTTATGACCAACTCCTTCAACTTATGATTGTCCACAGCAACTCCACAGTCATATGATCAAAATTTGGTAACCGGCAGCTATTTACAATAGCTGCAGAGTCCCAGAATCATGAATTTACCATTTCCGACCTTGCCAGCTGGCTTCTGACAAGCAAAACTCAAAATCTGCAAATAGTTCAAAATCCCCAACATGTATGAAAAAATCCAGATTTTGAAAATTTATTTCGAAAGTATTAAATGCAAATGCTAACTAGTTAGATGCTTCAGTACTGGGACTACAGATAGCGCACTTACCAACCACTCATTCAGTGACTGATGTTATGACAGCACTGAAAAAAATTGTAGCTGTTCCTTGAAGTTGCGGGTTCTCATAATCCCCTGCAGGCACATGATCACCATTTGCAACTTTTTCAGCTGGCTTCCAACAGTCAAATGGGAAAGCCATCAGGAAGTTACCAGTTGTGGTCACGTTACATTAAAATTAACAACCTACAGTGATATACTTATTGGCCACAGTCAGAACTGATGTTGTAAGTTGGCGCAGTCATGTAATATTTCACTTAATGACCACACTACTTAATGACAGAGCCATGAGTCCCAATTATGGTTGGTAAGTGAGGATTATCTGTATGTCAATGCAGCAAAATCTGAAGCTTCAGAAAGCCTGTTCATAACTAGTGCACTAATAAAAGCTTGTAATAGTAATCATATTTCATTATTTAATTAAGTGAAAACTGGAAACTAAATGAAGTATACAGGTGAAACTCAAAAAATTAGAATATCATGCAAAAATTCATTTATTTCAGTAATGCAATTTAAAAGGTGAAACTAATATGAGATAGACTCATTACATGCAAAGCGAGATAGTTCAAGCCTTGATTTGTCATAATTATGATGATTATGGCTTACAGCTCATGAAAACCCCAAATTCACAATCTCAGAAAATTAGAATATTGTGAAAAGGTTCAA
>JANHFM010009921.1:4206-16607 GCA_032468115.1 Grayia smithii
ATGTCACTCTGGATCCGGGCGATTTTGTCATGCAGGAACTGGACAAAGTGCTCAGCTCTACCCTGTAGGGGGTCCTCTCCAGCTCCCTGATGAAAGAGGGAGCGGGTCACTTGAAACAGGGCGGCTGGGCGGTTCTCTGCAGACGCTATGAGAGCGGCCTTGTGTAATGAGGGCGATGACGACATGTACTAAGATACAGGCAGTCAGAATCACAACTGCAGAGATTACGTCCATTACATCAGGACTAACAGAGTCAAACTCTGTCTAAATCATATTGATCTGCAAGATGTCTGAATGAAAGCAAACTTCCCCTGAAGCAGAGAAAATCAGAAACTGAATCTTTCTTAAGATTTGTTAGTGTTTCCCCCCCCCCCAGATTTATAGAGATATCAGTGTTACAATAAAAGCGTCAGATGTTAATTGTCAGCTTTGTGATTACAGTACATCCCAGATTATCCTACTCCTAATTAACTTTTGATTTTAAGTAGTGAATTTATTTATTTATTTATTACTTTGATTTATATGCCACCCTTCTCCCGAGGGACTCTGTTGAACTAATACCACTGTTGAAACACAGCATGTCATTGCTTTATATTACATGAGGTGGTTTCTGCTCATGTTAGACAATACTTGGCTGCCCACTCCCAGCTCTCGGTATTCCAGCGTGGTCAGTGAATATCAGAACAGGGGAAAGGACTCTAAACTCAGCCAAACCAAAGACAAAGGATTTGTGTTTCAATGATAAGCAAGAGGTTATCTGAGTAAATTAGTTGTTTCAGGGAATAAGCAAAGGGTTATTTATTTTTGGTCAATTAACCCTGACTGGTACATTTTTTCTCTGCAAAGATAAATAAAGATGCCAGTTTCTATTGCATCCTCAAATCTTCACAAATCAAAATAGCCTCAAAATAGCCTTTTTACTGTAGAATCAGTAAACTGGATTTTCAGAAAGGCTGGTAATCTAGAAATAGTTATAGTTTAGGCTGACTTTCCCATCACAAAGCTTTGGGATGAGAGTTGCTGAATGATGCTCTATGCTAGAGTTCAGCAGATTTTGTTGATTTTCTATTTTGCTGGCATCTCTAAAAACTGGACAGTTATAGTACTGAATGTTTGTTCATAAAATACAAGAAAGCGTTCAGGTCCTTTCATCTTAGCTACCAGATTCTCTGTATTCCCATTTTTGCATAATTCTGGTGCCAGTTAAACAATAACAATAAACCTTCAACTCTCTCTTTCTCTCTATCTATGTCAGTGTGTAGTTCTTTAGCCACCACATTTGTCTTTCTGTAATTTTGTATTTTATGCAAAGTGATAAAAAAGAACCCAAGAAACTAAGAAAGAGATGAAGGGAAAATAAATCATCCTTTCCGAAGTCTAAGAATCATGCTTGCTATCCTTTTGAAAATTTGCCAAGATGTTTACATCTTTTATCTCAACAATAAGATGTATTGCACCCATTATTTCCCTCCTTCTATTGCTTTTCTTTGTGCAGTGTCTTTGTGTTTCTTGTCAACTGAGCAAAAACCAAGAATAACGAAAAAACAAAACAGTCTTGAACTGCCGGAAAGAGTTGGTGGGTGGGACTGTGGAATTACTGGATGCCACACGGGACACTGAGAAGTAAAACTAAAGCAAGACTTTCTTTGGGAAAAGATACATGTGAAGAATACACTATGATCTACCAACCATGTGAAACCAGAAAAGAAATATGGTAAGTGGAGAGAAACCACTTCAGGATTCTACTCTAGAGAGTCCTGAACTAAAGTAGTTGCAGATGAACTGGAACTGTTAGCAGCAATGCCGCAGAGAATATCTATGACAAAAATAAACTGTGATCATGTATCAACAGTTCCCAACTACAATTTATTAGACTTTCAGGCATAAGAAATTATTCTAATGCCTGATTAAAAGATGGTGGGAACAAAGAAAGTCAGCATGGCACAATCAAAATCATGATTTATAAACAGCAACATGTCAGGAAGGGAAGACACACTGCACAAAAATACATCTCCAGGCATTTTTGTAATATTCTGATCTTTTTTCTTCAACTGATAATTGGACTCATTACTGTTCAAAGAATGGATTGATAATACATAAGAATCACCAGAGCATGTATTTTTCTGTGTATTGTAGGATCAGATTCAAACTCCACCTCTTCAGCTGACTTTGTCATGATATCAAGTTTGCTGCCAAAACTGTCCCAGATTAATCAAGAGAGCGAAAACAATCCTTCTCCTCTGCAATCCCTTTGCATCACCTTTTGCATGGGCCATAACAGAATGAGAAAAATCTTCTAATACCAATACAGTATTATGTTTGTTTCTCTCAACTACCAAATGCGATCACCAGTTTCTGAAGAACTGGGGATATTCATTGAAAATTCTGAATTGGTTTAAAATTGCATACATTTGTCAATGAAAGTTCTCTGTCACTTAGACAGAGTTGCCTGGAAGTTGAGTCATGGCAACTGATTACTTGAATAAGCAGTGACATGTTTCAAACCAAAGAAGAAAAGAAATCCAGTTGCCATGAGTCAACTGCCAGACATGTATATTCCTTCATTTCTCTTCCCTCTTGCTTCTCTGTCTAACTTCTTCCCTTAATTTGGGAGAAAGGGAAGGGGAGGGAGGGAGAGAGAGAGAGAGAAAGAGGGAGGGAGGAGGGAGAGAGAATGAGTTACTCGTAACTACTGTAGAAGCATTTAATCAGACATTTAACCCTGTAGAGATGTAGCCACTTTTAAACATTTCTTTTCCTGCTAATAGCATCATTTTACTAAGTTTTTACAAGGTGATTTGTTTTACGAGCTAGAGAGTGAGTGAATGAATGAGTGAGAAAGGGAGAGAAAGCAAGAAAGACACACGCGCACACACACAGAACAAACATTGGTCATATAAGTGTAACATCAACACCGAAAGCTCTTAACCTACTAGAAGGAGAAGCACAGCAAGGTGAGGAAGTCTGAGGCTGTCCCCAGCCTTTCATGTTATGGGCGTACACTTGGACATAATACCTTTGGCCCTGTAAATGAAAAAAAGACAAAACTTCAAGTTTATACACATGGCCAAGGTGCATTTTCCGAAGTCACATCATTATGCAGTAGCAAAGGTGAATGTAGTGACAAAAACACATTTTTCTCCTGAATTTATTTATATTGCGATGTGCCAATTTGGTCAGAGCTTCAGCTCATGTTATCCGACAGAACAAATAGCATTTGAAGCATCTTATTGTTGTTATTTAGGACAAATTCATGCCAGACATTAGTGCCTTGATATCAACTACTCGAGCAGATCTCTACTCCAATTGGGATTATCTAGCATGGTGGCAAATGAAGCCGAGGACAATGTGAGGAAGGGAAGAAACAGAAGAAAAAAGGAAGAGGAGGAGGATCACGCAAGAATAAAAACCTGAAAAAAGGCAGAGAGAATGCTTTCTTTTTTTTCCCCTCCGCTCTTACTGGCCTCAGCCTCTTTTGCCTCTTACCAGAGCAATTAAAAAATACATGAGTTCTAAGTAGCTGTGGAGAAGACATTTAACCTTTTAAATCTTCTCCTCTATTCTGTTACTGAGGAAAAAGAGGGAAATAGTATAGTACTGTCTTTGGGGGGAAATAATATGTGAGCATTGCTAGATCGGGTGAAGGAAGACTCAGAGAGTGACTTTCAACAACAGCTTTTTATTTACAATCTTCTGCAACCAGCGAACACTCGCTGGCAAAGCTCTCTTATATAGGGAGTTACTCCATACATCAACCAATCAGTATTCAGTATTTCCCACCCTAACAGAGGACCTTGGTGGAAACCTCTGCCTCAATATCTAACAAGCATCTTCTAAGGCAAATACAATTTTGAAAGAGAGTTTAGTCTGTAAACCATAGGAGCAAAAGAAAAGATTAAAATCTTATTTCTGTCTGCTGATTGTGTGAAGTATTGGTTTCTCATCTTTTGGGGCACATTAGATGCAAAATGCAAATCGTATAATATACTTTGGGCCAGAACATTCAACTATCCCTAAAAATTACCCACCTCAATTTTAATGTTGTTCAATTTTGCAAATTCCCTTTCACAAGTTTATTTCTATATATATATTTATTAGCTTACAAACTCAGCAAAAAAAGTTCATATTTTCACAGATTCTTGAATATATTTTTCCTTATACAAGCACACACATTTACAAGTATTAATGTACTATATATAATTTTCCCTTAAGTATACCAGTACTTATTTTTGGTTCCTCTTGTTCTTACCATTCGCATTTTGGGACTTATAACACATAATTATAACACATAATTTTTAAAAAGTTTTTCAGTATATAGGGAGTAATAATTTTGGGGAAGTGCAAGTTGAAAACCTCATAGCAATTATTAGCATTTACTTTCATTCTTATTCCATTTAAAATGTATAAGTTTGGTAGTGATTTGTAGTATACAGTCCCCAATCACAAATCTCTTTTTTTTCTAGTCAGTCTAGAAAAAAATGGAAATTTACTCACCCTGCCCTTTATCCCTGTCAACATTTCTTTCATCCCCAAAACAACCTCTCTCATCAACTGTTCTTTCTTTGTTTAAATACTTAACTGCTGGGCATTGGGAACATCAGTAGATCAGCTGAAGAGGGAAAATATTTTGGAAATTGAGAAATGTAGAAGTAAATCTTGAAATTTCTCCTGACTGATATTTTAAAATCTAAGCCAAAAAGACAATTAGGGAATGCCAATTTTTTTTCTTATTTAGAGGGTAACATCATAAATCCCCAAGGCTCATATCCAAACCAGGGATATATAATTTTGAATTAATCCAATCTTGTTTATGCAGGACTGATGTCATATTCCAGCTGCTTTAAATGAATGGATGGATGGATGGATGGTTGGATGGATGGATGGATGGATGGATGAATGAATGAACCAACCCATCCACGGTCCATTTACAGACAGGGAAATTATTGGACTTACTTTTGAAAATGTACAGAATGGCTGGGGTTTTGTGCTTTCTCTTTCTTTTAACAACAACAACAACAACAACAACAAAAAGCCAGTCCAGGAAGTCCTGTAAAGGAGAAGCAGCCTCTTGTGAAAAACTCCAGACTGCTAAGACAAGATGGGGTGTTTCTGTTGCTAAAAGAAAAATAAAGGCCTAGATCCCTAACCACCTTATAGATTTTCAAAAGAAAAATAGACAGTTCTCGGAGGGAATGATGAACACCTGCCAAACTTTGTTCTAACTAGATTTTCCTCTCGTCTGTCCCTAATTGGCACCAGGATATTATGAGATTCTCTGGTATTTCTGCCTGCCAGAAGGAGGCCATCATGGATCTGGAACCAAGGGGAATGTTTTGAAAGCTCAGCTGCCAATGCACCTCATTGGAGATGTAAATGACTGAACCCTCAAAGATTTAACACTCCTCTTGGATACTGCTTCACCACAGATCTATCACAAAAGTTCATGTTATTTCTAAGGCCTAAGGAAAAAGCTCAATGATTTGATTGGGTTACTAAATATTCTGAAGAGGGACTACTTGAGGAGGACAGTCCAGCAACTGCCCAACTGTTGATTTGACGCTGAAAACTTTTCTCTCAGAATGTCTATGAAGCTTCTCAGCCATTCCAGTTCATGGTTGTCTCAAAGGTGCTTCTTTCAAAAGATAACTGGACTATTTTTTTTTCTTGAGGAAGAAGATGCTTCGCTTTTCATCCAAGAGGCTTCATCAGTTCTGACTGGATGGTGCTGGTGGTGGGGGATGGAAGGATCATATCTCTTTGCAGTCATCTGGTCATTAGCAGTCTGTCTGAGAGCCATTGAGGCTACTTAGGGGTTTATCTGTGCTCTCAGGTTCACCTGAATCTCTTAGAAATGGTTCTAATGAATTACTCTATTAAATATTGGCCACAAAGCATAAATGGAAGCCTAACCTGGCACAAATTCAGTGTTTGAGAACATCTTATTCAAACTTGGAATATTAACGTCAAAACAAAATTCAGTGCAGGCAGCAGCAATATAATCTAAATTCTTAGTTTGTAAGCAGTTTTAAAATCAATAATGTTCCTGATTCTGACTTCCTGGGATTTACCATAGTTTAAACCCGTTATAAATTAAATGTAATGCTGACTGGAAGTATTGTAAACATTATAGGCTTGGAGATGATAAACATGTGTTTATGTAGCCATCTTGTAAACAGAGAATGTACTTAATTTTTTATTTTTTGATAAATTTATTTCTGTTGCTGGTACTGATGCTGTTCTATTTGCTTTCTTTTATTACCAACCAAATCCACATTCAGCTGCTTAGGAAGGACCATCGTGGAGGTGAATGTGTTCACTCTCACCAGATTGTCTGTCAGGAGATCATTGGATTGCCCATCTTCCACCCACTTTTAATCTTTATAAAAACATACTTCTCCCCTTTCAAGTTAGTGCATCCAGTGACTTTTGTTTCCCCAGTGAAGCAGCGAAGACAGGATTGTTATTTTAGCCATCAGACATGGAGTCAGGATTGAATCTCTCAAAGCCTTTGATCTGCCCTAAGATTAGCCCCCTGATCCATGGCATGGCCGGCTTTCAATCCAGTCTTTTCTGATCTCTCTTCACTAATATAGCAACTCACACAAAAAGCGATGCGGCTTTCCTACTTTTGGGTGATTTGGGGATGCTGGATGCCAAACAGAATGTGTTTAATGACTTGCCAGAGAAACAGCACTCAGCTGCTTCTCTCCAGCAGAGATTTCTCCTAGCATTTGAGAGAAGAAGGGAAAAAAAAAAGGGCAATCTGAATTAACAAATTTTCATTTACCATTGTGAGGCCGGTAATAGTGCATCTCAAAGACTGAAGGTTTTCCATTATGATTTCTCCGGCCAAAGGAGAAAAGTCTTCCGAACAGCTCCATTCCACTAGAAAACAAACCAAAAGGGGGAAGATTCAGATTGGCTTGGGTTGCTTCAGGAAGAAGTCTGTAAACGCTAAAGCACTTCAAGGCAATTTTTGCCTTCCATTTTTCTTAAATCATCTTACTATTTTTAATTTTAAAAATTACACAATCTGATGGCCTGGGCACAAGCCTAGTTGCAGTCAGTGGGATTTATATTTAAGATACATATGAGATTATACTATAAGCCTAGCAAGTAAAAACAAGAATACAAATTGCAGCTGCAAATACAGATCAAATTATTAAAGCAATACTTAACAGATAAAATATAAGCGAATAGGTTATATTTGTTGAATTTCCATTCTTATAATCATAGTTACCATTTCAGCTAGCTATACTGGGAGGTGGGAAAAGATGGAAATAGAATCCAAAACATTGAAAGACTGGAAAATGTTTGCTTGATACCTAATGTAGGGTTATCAAAAATTTGGGCTGCAAAAATTCAGATAACCACTAGATATCAGCAAAGGGTTAACATTTTCTCTGCCATCATCTAGTAACCTCCAAATTTCTTCTGCCCAAATTTGGTACCAGGAAAAAAACACAAGTTAAATGTAAACATGAATGGGAAAGGAATTCCATAAGGCATTACCACTGAGAAGGCCTCTTCTCTGACAGATCCTTCATGTAAAGTAAGTTCTATTTTCTCTTGTATCCTGGCCAAGAGCAGTGATACATTTCTTCTAACAGAATAACAGAGTTGGAAAGGGACATTGGAGGTCTTCTTCTCCAACCTCCTGTTCGAGCCGGAAACTATATCATTTCAGACAAATCATTTCAGTCTAATCTCTTCTTTAAAATCTCCAGTGTTGGAGCACCCACAACTTCAGGAGGCAAGTCGTTCCACTGATTAATTGTTCTATATTATGCTTCCTACGGGTCTTTAGCTCTAAGTCCCTCTTCCAAAAATTGGCCCTCTTCAAACCTACTATGAGAAGTAATACATCCAAGTTCAATAGATGTTAGCTTCCTCTCTTAACCTTGCATTCCCCAAGGCTTTAACAAAATGAGTACCAGTGACTTCTGCAAAGGGCCACAGCACTATTTCCAGCCAGCACTATGAAAGGCTGTTAATCAAACATCTTGTAGGGCTTCTTTCTTTCCTATGCATAGCTGCCATTCATTATAACGTGCCAGTAAGTGTCATTATATTTGATGGCCTTTCACATTTTCCATTGTAAACCACAATTTTTCTGGGCTTTATAACGTTCGCTGCATTAAATCACCTAAAAGCAAAGCTGGATATACAAACTGCCAAAACAGACAAGTTCCATTACAGTGCCAGCATAAATTGGAGAAGACCATCCTAGTTGTTTAATGTCAAACAAAAGGAATGTGCCGTCTTGTCAGAAGACCTGTACTGGCAGGAGGGGTGGGGGTGGGGGTGGGGGAAAGCCTACAATTCTTTGTATTTCATTGCACATGATAGAAATGTGCAGTGTAGGTAACTGGTAGAAAGGAAAGGAAGCAATATATCAAGAAGAATCATGAACCAGGATTAGATATATTTTAGTAAATTTGGGCCAAGTGACTAGAAATCAATGAAAAGAGGAAATAAAAGGGAAATAAAAGAACATAAAATGTTGTAATTTTTAAAATGCTTCTATTATGATCTTAAAGAACAACTGTGGCATGCCCTATGCGTTTCAGAATCCACCTTAAGTCAAATCTCACCGAAAACAACAATGGGCCAATATCAATGGGCTTGAATTAAAGTAATGTGAACACAGTGATGCAAGAGAATATCCATTACAGGCTAAGAATATCAAAAGAAGCCTCTTTCAAGTGTGATTTTTTTAAAGAAATGGGCCGATGAAGTTTGAAAAAGGAAAGATAAAGCCAAAAATAATGCATTTAAAATAAAGAAAATCTTTTGCCTATCTATAGCGGGCTCAATATTTTTTTTTTCCTTTTTCACAAAACTTTCTTGGGATTAGAGATGCCGATAAGATTGTCTGTCAGATATACGGTATTTCTTTTTAAGCTATATTAATTATCTCTTATGAAAACTATATCCTCTTTTATGATTGATAGGTGGCCCCCTTCAAAGGGATAACCTCGCTATGTCGGCTTCTCTTGCTTATCAGAAGCAGAAAAGAAAATAACTATGGTTTATTTAGAGCAGTGTTTCTCAATCTTGGCAATTTTAAGAGAGTTGGATTTCAACTCCCAGAATTCCCCAGCCAGCTTAGCAGGCTGGTGAATTCTGGGAATTGAAGTCCACCTCTCTTAAAATTGCCAAGGTTGAGAAACACTGATTTAGAGCTTGGTTTTACTCATAGGAAAGCAGCAACATTCTTCTCCCAACCACCTCCAGCTGTCTTGAAAATCAGTTTTTTTGCCACTACTGAACATTAGTCAGACAAAGAACAGGGCTCCTGGACAGTGACTTTTATCACACAAACAGCTTCAGAACAGACCATTCATAAATTCACACACATTCAATGTTGCAGCTAACTAAGATTGTTGGATGAACAGGGACAAAAAACAGCCAGGGAAGTGATTGAAGCCTGGGAAACATGCCCCTTGTCAGTCAACAGGAGTGCTGATTTATCACCAGCCTATCAGGTATTTAGAAGGTAAGGGCTGCGCAGCACAAACAAATTACAGTTAGCAATTTAAAAACCAACCATCAACACAACCTGATCAACATCTAAAAAGCCACATACAACAGGCACCTTATAAACTCCACACATAGAACAGTACACACACTCTGCTTGGAAGAAGTTCCCTGAGGATGGGCTCCAGCGTGAGTCCAAAAGCTCCGAAGTCAAAACCTGTGGTCCAAGTGACCGATCCATATTGGATCCTGCAACATTAACACGGGACATGCATGCATATTCAACTTCATTTGTGATAAATTCATGAGGTTTTTTTTTTCATAATAACAACTGAATGACAATTTGGTGCTAAAGTAAAAAGTCAGAGGAAACCCTCTGTTTATACAGCGCTAGTCCACCTGGCATTTTGTCCTGCGTATCTGATGGGATAATTCACACAAATACTGTCATAAGGAGCAAAGCAACAGTCAAAGAATGCGAAGAATAACTGGGATGATCACAACTGATTGTTGCACATTGTAGCAATAATATTAGTTTGTGAATTTTTCCATCCCACCATGACTTTTAAAAATTACATTATCTGGGGGGGGGGGAGGAATTTAAATATTGTAAGCAGACCTCAGAAAGCATTATTAAAAGTAGCTGTCATTATAGAAGCTCTTCAAAAGTGCTCTGTGAATTAGTTCTAATTTTTAATTTTGCCCATAAGAATAGCCATCTTATTTCCAAATAAAAAACAATTTGATACCTCTGGAAGCCCAGGTATAGCAAGAATGGATAACAAAGATAGGTAGCTAGGCAAAGAAGAAACACTTCTATCAGTTCTGCTTTCTTACATTGCACTTTTAAAATATTGTTTATGATGAAAATGTGTGAATTGTATTGTATGTAGGCATGTGTGCATTTCTTGCCTAAATATATAGCCACATTGGGTAAATATAGATAAGCCGGGAAAGATTCAGGTTATATCTGTTAGAAACTATACAGTAATTTAGTACAACATTTATTATATGAATGCACATAAATTGAAGCTCAGAGCATTCCAAACTCTTGGTCTAGATGGATGAATGTCTGCTTTGCTTTCTTCTTCATGGTATTCCATCCCATCCCATCCCATCCCATCCCATCCCATCCCATCCCATCCTATTCTATTCCTCTAGTTCCAGTAACCTTCAAATGGGCAAAACAGAGCATCATAAGGCAATAGTGTTTGAATCAATGACTTCAAAACTTACAGAATGCATCCAATGTCCAAAACCCATGATTTCTGTGAAATTAAAATTCAGCAAGTTTCATAAAACATGTTATGATATAAACATTATCATAAAATAGCTTATGACAATATACAGAATGTCATAAAACACATCCTATGCTGATGGTTGAATGTGCTACACAGTTCAACATAGGCTATTTTCAATGGAATAGGACAACTCGCCACGGCCATCTCATCCCAGCTATCCACAGCAAGTCAGTCATGACAAGTTGTCCTAGACCCATTTTCAAGGCGGACACATCTCTGAATGTATCCTGAATTTTTAAGAACTTTTCAAGTATATTAGAATTTCTGTTATTATTGAAGGCACTGAGGAATTTGATGTCTGAAATGATGACCTGGGGGGTCACAGTTTGTCTAATTCTAATCTATTTTTTGATTTCACATGTTGTTCATTAAGAAGAAATTGGTTTAATTAAGACTTCCAGCCTCCTATAAAAGAAATAGGGATAGTCTCTGATTAAAAGCCAGTGTGGTGCCATATTAAAGCATTAGGTGCAGGGAGATTGAAGACTTAGTCCACTCTCAATCATAGACACTTACTGAGTGACTTTGGACTAGCCATGCTCACTTAGACCAACCTATCTCATAGGGTTGCTACACAGGAAAATCAGTGAGAATGCTATGTATTAAAGTGTACTTTGAATTTCAGAGATTCAAGATGCACCTCTCCTAAAACTCCATATACCATGTTGCAAAGATATTAGTTTCCCAATTGGGGACTTATCTACCTATCACTGTAAGCACTCGAGAAAAGCTGAACTTTTCTCCGCATCTGAAAACAAACACATTTGTCAGGAGCAGTGACTGATTAATATTTTTTTTATGCCTTTGTAATGTTTCAGAAGGCACATTGTTCAGTTCTCTAGCTAAAACAGGACTCAGGTTTATTGTTCATACACAGAGCCTCTTATTAATAATCCCAAAAAGTCAGTGGCTGCCCTTATACCCCCCCCCCGCCCCCCCGTCATTAAGCTCTAGAGATCTTGTTGCTGGGATATGTGTGTTTAGATTAGCCATTTATTACTTTTTATTTCAGCATTGAGCTTCTGTGTTAAGTCTATCTATGCCAATGACCTTGATGGAGAAGTAGAGGACAGTACAGGAGTTTTGATGAAGCTATATCTTAAAGTGGCTTTCTCCACTCTGATCCTTTTACCCCTAGCCATAATAGAGAAGCCAGATTGATGGGGTGGGGGTAGGGAGAGAGATGTAAGGTTAAGGCCATTTGTTTCTTGTTGTATTCTTTCCCTGTTTCACTTTCTGAGAAAGAACACAACAGGGAATAAATGGCATTAAACCCTACATGAAAGCCAAGACCTATCTAGCTCTATCAAGGTTTGAATTGTTTACATTGACTGGTGGTGACATTTTCTGTGTACAAAGGCGGTGGGCTCTAAATATAACTGACAATAAGATAGCTAGCTAGCTAGCTCGACAGACAGACAGACAGACAGATGGATGATAGGTAGATAGATGATAGATACCTCTGTTTCCCTGAGTCTTATTTTCTTATTATTTTTTGGGCCCCAAAATAAGCACTAGGGCTTATTTTTTTTGGGGGGGGGGCATCTTATTTTTTTCCCATGTACAGGAGGCCCACTTCTGCTTGCTTGTGGTGGATGGCATGGTGTGTCTGCTGCCACC
>JANHFM010009922.1:0-14449 GCA_032468115.1 Grayia smithii
ATTCTATTCTATTCTATTCTATTCTATTCTATTCTATTCTATTCTATTCTATTCTATTCTATTCTATTCTATTTTTAAATAGATGCTACAGACAACCGGAAACCAATTAAACCCCCCTTTCTTCCCTAGTTATTTCTTTTTTGTAATAATAAATTCTATAACACAACATTTGGAATTTCACTAAATATTCCAGGCATTCCTGCTTCATTCTTTGAAAGATCTGTTCTTGATTGTGCTAAAATACTCCAACTAATGTATGTCTCCTCAGAACAATCTGAAAGGAGGTGCTGATTTTTCCCTTTCTCCCCCAAAACATCTTCCTCAACCTTGTTCACCATGACTACAATTTAAATGTCCTAAAACAACAATCATAAGAAAAATATAAATATGTCTTCCATATAAATATGGAAGTAGTTCAAAAGAAGTATAATGCTGATGGCTACTTGTTTTTAGCTTTTCTGAACTTCCTTTTTTCCATTTTGGCAAATTAATCATTTTTAGGCAGTGTTGTATTCATTACAGTAGATCTACGGTAGTTTTCCATTTCAGGAAAAAATGTCCTCTAGAACAGTTTCCTCCTCCTGGTTAGACATTCTAACTTTATTCCTTGTCTTAACATTGTAATTTTGAAATGACATGCAATTCATACTTGTCCTTGTGATACCTAGATCTCATTTTTTTATTCTTACCTCTTTCCCAATTGTAAAACCTGTGTTATTCAGCAGTTCTGTTTGATTTCTATTTTAATATTTTTGCTATCATCTTCATCTTCTATCAATTAAATTCTTTAATTTGCCCATTAATATTTCAATTCCCTTTAAAGGATCTTCCGGAGACAACAGCAAGTCATCTGCAAAAGTCCTTAACTTTATAAGTTTCTTTTAAAATCTTGACTCCCATGATATTCTCATCTTGCATAAGTTGTAGTAACACATCAAGTTCAGAGGTGGGATTCAGTCAGTTCGGACCAATTTGGGTGAACCGGTAGTGGCGACCTGTGGGTGGGCCACCTTCCCCCCCTGCCTGGGTGCAATTCCATCCTATATCACTGTGTTTTTGACATTGCATGCATGTGTGGACGGCACACAAGAGTGAATTGCCGTGTTTTGTGATGCCGCACGCATGCGTGGATGGTGCACGCTCACATTTCTGGTGCTGGGTGAAACGGTAATGACAGTTTGTGAAGCCCACCTCTGATCAAGTTGTAGTAACACATCAAGAAGATGTTGAGGAAGGCTGTTCCCATGGGCTTATTGTGGCCTGATTCCCAAACTCTTGTATTGGATGATAGGATTAATCCATCCTTTTGGCAGAAAGTGCGGCTTAGCCAGTTGCATTTTAGGGTCATGAAAAAGAGCTCTGATACCAAAATTATTTAACTGATTGTTGTCTTACTTCCTGGAAGAAGGAAAAGATACAGGTGTGATTCTTTTTTTTCCTATGCCAATGCAACCTGGTCAAGCCCTCAGCTGTAGGCATTTTAATGAATAGGTTTAGGGATTTGGTATTTCATCTGAGGCAGCAATGTTTTTTTTTTTGAGTGTTCATGAAATATGCCATACATTTTGTTACAGAAAACTTCATCATATGATTCTGTATGAAATAGATGTGGTCATATAGTTTTATAAGTTCTTTGAATGCTGTTATTTTTACCTCTGTTTAAGCTCATTCTAGCTAATTGGGGGCAGGAGGGAATAAGGGGAAAAATAAGCCCATCAAAATATAATTGGTGCTAACCTATAATTTGTTCACTCTCCCCTCCCCTCCTCATGTAGCTACTGTGACAGTTCATCTTTCTCCTCTTCCACTCTGCTTTAACTCCCAAATGGTGTCAATTATCCACAACTCTCACAGGGCCTGAACCATCTGAATAACAATTCATTAACCTTCACTTTCCTCCACTGATTAGCAACCCCCCTCCCCATTCCTAATGCTGGAGACATGTCAGAAACTCAACTAAACTTTTTAATTATGCAAATAATACAATACCCGGAGATAATTATTTTGCCGGAGACCCACAGCACCACACCTCCTGCTCTCATAGGTTTTTACATTCAGGATTTTTTTTCTTTTTTTCTTTGTATTATCTGAGTACTGTCAAGGAGAATGAAGGATTTTCCACTTAAGTTTCACATAGTGATCCCCAAAGAGGCCAATCATATAGATGGGCCATTGGTTTGAGGGTGTACATCAGATTTATTTGGAGAGGGGGGGGGAAATGAATAAAAAAATTGGATTCTAGTTGAAGAAGTTACCTGAAAGTAAAGATTTGAGCATGCAAACTGGCGACCACAGAATAAATCTTTAATTCTTTACCTGTTTTGCTTCCTCCCCCACTCCCCCAAATTGTGACTAAGCTGTGAAGTGTTGATGAGACAGTTCCACTGAAGTTCCACTTTCTACATCATCAAGAACCCTGCCTGAGAAATAGGCTGAAGGAATTTGGTTTCAATGAAAGGACAGGAGGAAGAAACTTCAGGATTTAAACCTTGTGACAATAGATAAATGTCTGATAGATAGGTAAATAGACAGATTCATTCTACTGCAGTGGATCTTTATCGTGTGTGTGTGTGTGTGTGTGCGGACGTGCATGCGTGCCTTTATGTCACGTGCCTTTAAGTGCCTTTAATGGTAATATTGTACTACTAACTAGAGTATATAAAACATTTGCTAGACTAATTCTCAAATACAGCTCATCTGTCTGGAACCCGCACTGCATATCAGACATAAATACAATTGAGAGAGTCCAGGGATATTTCATGAGAAGAGTTCTCCATTCCTCTACCCGCAATAAAATACCTTATGCCACCAGACTTGAAATTTTGGGCTTAGACAACTTAGAACTACATCGGCTTTGGTGTAGGCCTTTGGTCTGACCTAAGTGTAGTACATAAAATTATCTGCTACAATGTCCTATCTGTCAATGACTACTTCAGCTTCAACCACAACAATACACGAACAAACAATAGATACAAACTTATGGTAAACTGCTCCAAACTCAATTGCAGAAAATACGACTTCAGCAACAGAGTGGTCAATGCCTGAAATGTACTACCTGACTCTGGTTTCTTCCCCTAATCTCCAAAACTTTAACCTTAGACTGACTACTGTTGACCTCACCCCATTCCTAAGAGGTCTGTAAGGTGCATGTGTAAGTGCACCAACATGCCTACTGTCCCTGTCCTAATGTCCCTTTTTACTTGTATCCTTTTCATGTATTCAAAATCATGTTTATACTTTTATCTGTTATCTTATATGTGCTTGACAAATTTTTAAAAAAGTCATTCTTGACTCCTGGTGACTGCCTACACAAGTCCCTGAAGATTTCTTTGCAAGATTTCAGAAACTGTGTACTATTGCCTTCTTTTTGGACTGAGATGAGTGAGTGGCTCAAGGTTATCCAGCTGGCTTAGTCCCTAAGTGAAGACTAGAAGTCCTGGTGTCTTGTCTTGTAGCCTAGTGCCCTAATCCTTTCCCAACTGGCTCACCTTTATTATTACTTACTTGAATTACTTAACACTTGCAATAAAAGTAGCTTATTTACTGAATCAGATTGGTATATAAAGTGTTTTACTTTAAGCTCTTACAGCAGAGAGATATGTCATATTCCCATGTATGAAGTTTTATATGACTCCTACCTCATTCCTTTGAAAGGTGGCGGGATTTCTCTTTTTGGATATAGTATACATCTTAAATTGAACATCAAGAGGCATCACATGACCAGTTTTACCCTTAATGAAACTCATATTGGTAACCATATGTTTTTCCAATGGAGTTCAGACCTTCTACCAAGAATTGATCTGATGTCCTTCAACTTTAGGTGATTGTGGTCAATGGATTAGTTTTAGGATATTCCTAGTCCTGGTTTCCACGAAAACAACTGAGTATGGCTTGAATACATATTGAAAATTCGTGTATTGGCCAGGATATAACCCTTGACATTATCATACTTGTGACAATCTCACTGAAGCAAGATTGAATTTATCTAGGGTCACAGAAATTACTGAAAATATCACTTAAACATGAGCCAGCAGTGTGCAGCAGCAAAAAAGCTAATACAATCCTTGGTTGGATAAAGAGAGCATCAAATCAAAATCACGTGAAATATTAGTACCACTTTATAAATCCTTAGTAAGACCACACCTGAATCTTACTGTATTCAGTTTTAGTCACCAAATTACCAAAAATATGCTGAGGCTTTGGAAAAAGTGCAAAGAAGAGCAGCTAAGATGATTGCAGGAACTGAGTATGGCTGAGTATATAGAAAAGAAGGACTAGGGGTCAGGGGTCAAATGCTACCGGTTCACTCTGGTTTGGGAGAACCGGTAGTGATAAAAACTACCAGTTCAGGTGAATTGGTAGTAAAAAATACCTTAAAAAGGTAAAAAAAAAGGTTCCGACAGTGCTGCACAATCATTAGAATCTTTTTTTTACTTTTTTAAAGCATTTTTTGCTACCTATTCGCCAGAACCGGTAGTAAAAAAATCCTTTAAAAATGCTTTAAAAAGGAAAAAAAAAGGTTCCGAGGATCGTGCTGATCCTGATTGTCAATCAGCTGTGCCTCGCAATCCTCGGAACCTTTTTTTAAAAAAAGCATTTTTTTACTACCAGTTCCGTCGAATAGGTAGTAAAAAATGCTTTTAAAAAGGTTCCGATGATCACAGCAGTGCTGCACAATTGTCAGAACTTTTTTTTTCTTTTTTAATGCTTTAAAAAAGTTAAAAAAAAAGAGATTCTGACGATTGTGTGACACAGCTGTGATCGTCAGAACATTTTAAAAAACTTTTTAAAGCATTTTTTTACTTCCTATTCTCCCGTACCAGTAGTAAAAAAATGCTTTAAAAAAGTAAAAAAGAAAAAGGTTGGCCATGCCTACCCAGTCACGTGACCCTACACCAAGCCATGCCCACAGAACCAGTAGCAACAAATTTTAACACTGCTATCACCACTGCTAGGGGTGATATGATAGCAGTATTCCAGTATTTGAGGACCTGCCACAAAGAAGAAGGCAAGACAAGAAACAATGGATGGAAACTAATCAAGGAGAGAAGCAACTTGGAAATTAAGGAGAAACTTCCTAACAGTGAGAACCATTAACCAGTGGAACAGATTGCCTTCAGAAGTTGTAGGTGCATTACTGGAGGTTTTTAAGAAAATACTGGGCAATCTGAATACCTATCTGAAATGGTATAGGCCAGGGTCTCCTGCTTGAACAGAGTGTTGGACTAGAAGACCTCCCAGATCCCTTCCAGCTCTATTCTGATTGGCTGAGTTAGAGTGGCTTCATTTCCCCAGGTTTATTGCCAGACTATTTGTCTCTGCCATAGTATCATCCCTGCTCTCTTGGAGATGTCTTACTCTTTTTTTACCTTGCCCAGAAGCTCTCAGCATTTATTACTTCCTTAAATATTGAGAAAATTTTTGGTGACATGTATTGGGGATTGTGAAAAGTTTGATTAGCTATAGCTGCCTTTTTAATTACCGTATACCTAATTAGAGAGTTTCAGCCTCATTTTTTCAGTCTGATTTTAGAATTCTTGGCTTCAGGTATTAAAAACTCCTGTTATATAAAATATATTACATTTGACAAAGCCTGGTACAAGGTATGACTCTTCCTGGATGATATTTTATATTTTATTGATTATCCAGAAATTTTTATTCCTGATATTATTTTTAAAGCAGTTTTGTCTGTAATTTTCCAAACTTTGATAAATCAGATTTAATTTCATTGCTTTTAAATATTAACATTAACTTGTTTGTTAGATTTATATTCCATCTTTTGTTTGGGGATCTAATCAACATTCACAAATTTCTTTCTTCTATTTTTATATTCTTGAGTTGAATGTCTTAAATTCATGATCACCTTTTTTAGGAAATTTCCCCAATTATGCAAAACATATTAGGGAAAGATCAGGTTTTAGACATTTTTTCCAATCTTTAATTTATGAAAACTTAAGTATGTAGTTTATACCTGAAGTTTAAATATGATGTAATTCATTTTTTATGTGATAAATTGCACCTCCCATAATATTATCAACACTGATCAGCTAATTACTAATATAGATATTTTAAACCTTTTTCTGCTTTTAAAATTGAGTTGGATTAATTTTAAATGTTTCTTGGCAATCTATTCGATTTAAATATTTAGAATTTAAGCTTTTTAATCCTAATGTTATTGCATTTTCTGAAATGTCATTCTTACTATAAGTGTTGGCTTATTCAAGGAATATGCTAAAACTATAAATAAAAAGTCATAGATGAAATCATCTATTTATTGAATTTAGCAATGAACCTGAATGTGATGGTTCACTGTCATGGTTCAAAAACACTGAATGTTTTTGAAATTAGTGGCATATTGCTTTGATGAAAACTCTTTTCTTTAATCTTTAAATGAGGCTAACCCAATAGAATTTTGTTTCACCTGTGACACTTCTGAATATGTTTATTCAAATAGACTACAATGTGCTCTATGATCTGATAATTTCATTGTGTATCTGAACAGATTGCCTGCCATGGCCTCACATCACCAGCCACATCACTTTGGTAGCTGGCTTGCAAAGTTTATTAGGAAAAGATACTTCACAGGGGCTTGCTAGTACGGTAACCCAAATACTTCTTTCACTCCTTTTGTTTCATTAAACAATCAAAGTTCTTTTGGACAGATAGTAAAATTAGTGACTGGCAACTCTGAAGTGAGAGACTAAACTATTGATTGCTCAATCCAAGATAGTCAAGGATTAGCTCAATTTCCCTGCAAAATGTGTGGAACTCATGGTGATGGGGAAAAAAATAGGGAAATGATTCCTAAATGGAATGAATAGTGATGCAGCAGTATTGAATGTTCTTATTAGTGACATAATTTGGTAAATGTTAACACACATCACAATTTAGGGTAGTGTTAGGAACGTTGACATGACTTTGACATGACATTGTTTTAGTATGTAGTATAAATATGAAATATATAAATATAACTTAGGAAAGCATAGAATTTATATATTTATTGTATCTATGTCTTATTTTCAGCAATAATTAAGATATTAATAAGATATATCAACCTTAGAAATGACTGTTTTTAAGAGAAGTAAACGTGAGATTTTTCAAGTGATTTGCTTTAAGATTGAGTTTATAATTTCAAGATTTATCTGTATCTCTCTTCCTGTTTTTTGTTTACATATTGGGTATTATGCTTGAAGATAATAAGACTTTGTTAATTTAGGCCATATCATGCTGTAATAGTTTTAATGATTGATTGCGATTTTATCTTCCCCAGTTCAATATAGAAATAGTTTTATAAAGTTATCTGTCCTTCCTTGATTCCTTATGCATGAATATGATATGAATCTATTTTATTTTATGTATTTTCAAACCAAGTAATCGTCATAAATGGTGATGATGTTGATAGTCTGAAATATTGGGCTATTTGTTTACCAACAGTAGACATCAAAGCATGAATATTTATCTGGCTTGACTGTTCCCTAATTATTCTTAACCTATCAGAGATTGCTATGTGTATGGTGAACAGTGACTATAAGTACCATTGCAAGCCATAGCAACATGGCTTAAACAGGAATCTTGTGAAGAAAAGCCAATGTCTCCATGCAAATCCAGCATGATCAGCAGATATATAGGCAACAGTTTTTTTAAAAAAACAAACAAACACTTGGCTAAATTTAAATTTGATTTGCAAGTCATTCCCTCTCTTCAGCAAACCATGGCAACTGTATGATGTGCAATGAATTCTATAGCAGAATTATACTGGCAAACAATACTTAATCCCAAAGCAAATTATTTTACAACTTCACTCTTTATAGGTCAAGAACTTGGGTAATTGGTCAAACCTTTAAAACAAATATTTTAATTTCTGTTGTTTTCTAACTCCATCTTTATTTAAATATCCATTTTTTTCACTTTTTACCACAACTGAGAAGACAATGTAAACCAGGAATTGTGGAGTTGGAGATTGAGAAGAGTATAGAAGGGTAATCAAAATCTTATCATAATTCTTATTTTTTAAAAACAGACAAACAAACAAACCCAGAAAGTGTTCATTTGATTGCAGCCTTAGGAATACATTGATGCACTTAGTAGTATCAATTGCTGACTATATACCCTGTGAATGCTTTGAAAACAATTGCCCATGCTGTCTACCCAGGGTGATTTTTCTTACTCCTTTGCTATTTAACAGGTGTGACCTTAAAAAATCTGAATGTGGAAAGAACTTGGCTACTAACATGCAGTGTATTAAAAAAGAAAGAAAAAAAAACAATAGTACTATGCTAACTCTGTTTAATTGATTTTCCATACTGCATGCTGAGAAATAGGATTTTTGTGGGTCTTGAATAATTCAGAATTGTGATTCCTAAGGCAAAAAAATGGGCAAGAAATAAGCACGTAATTATCATTGCAGTAGAGGTCAAAAGGACAAGTTGGCCTTAAGTTTGTAACATGCAGGAGCATCTGGATTCCTTGCAGATCTTGGTTGCTCAGAATATTCCCCTTTAGAAATTATTATTCCAAAAAAAAAAAAAAAGGGAGGGCAAGCTCTGTCAGGCACTTTGCTGAAAAAGAAATAGACGAAGTGTTAATTTTTAAGCAAGTTTGACAAAGATTGAGTTTCATATGACAAATACTGTCAGCAAGACAGGGCTCTGTCAGTGGAAGAAGTTTAAACATTAACAATTTCTGTCAGGCTGTTGACACAACTATGGCAGACATTTCCCAAGATGCTGAGATGACTGCTGGCATTTGTCAACAATCCTGTCATAGTGACAGCAATAAGACCATGTCTGGAAATGTGACAGTTTTGGCTTTGTATTCCCCTGAGTGTTCACCCAGGTGTTCAGAGAAAGTGTGGGAAAAACCCACATTTTTGCATTGTCATTCGAACATAGGGGGGAAAAAAACCACAGGAGGAAAATGAGCTGTCACTCCAATCCCCATGATGCTTTTCTGCTTAGCATAACTGTACTCTGTGGCCCAGGGTCCACTGGTCCATACGCTGACAGATAATTAAGAAAGCAGCAGCTTTTCTAGGCGGCTCTTCTCCATGATTTGCATTTTAGCCAGAGGCGACCAGTTATAAAAAAAACATGATGGAAAGATGGTAAGAAGGCAATTAGATGGATGGATGGCTGACTGACAGCTCTCTAGTGTTGCTATTCTAGATTCCATCATATACAGCCCAGCAATTCTCTGCAGCAACTAACTTTTGCACTTTTTAAAGTGGATAAATGAAGTTCTATATATAGAATGATATTGTCATATATTTTTTTAAAAAAATTCTTGAAATAAACTTAAACCATTTCCATCAAAGGCTATATTCAATAAGTGTTGCATGATTAAATAATATCTTAAAAGTAATTCTTAGTTTTTCTGTTCCTTGTAAGCAGTGAGCCTCTGTTTTGCAGAAATTATTATTATTATCTGTTTATAGTAATACGGAGTCACAGCTGCTAACTCTTTAGTTGGTGTTACTCTTTATATACATTGAGTTCTTTCCAAAACCTAGGATGTCGTAATGTATCTGTGTAATATATGTGCATATCACAGCTGTGTAGCCTTTTGCAGTTGACAGATGAAATTTTGTCAATGTGAAGATTTTCTAAATGGAGTCTGATTTTTTTGGGGAGGGGTGTATGATATCCCGTACGCCAATAACCACTGGGACCACCATGGCTGGCTTATGCTATAATCTGGCAACTTTTGATTTTCAGATCTTGATACTTTGTGATCTTCTCCAATTCTTTGTCTTCTATTGTACAATCTCTTGGTAGTGCCACATCTATTACCCACACTTCCTTTTTTCAACCACAGTTAAATCTGGTGTGTTATGAGTACAGACTTTATCATTTTGTATTCAGAAATCTCACAATATTTTAAACTGCCTATTTTTCAACTGTATGTTCCCACCAATTATATGTTGCTGGGATATGATACTTTACAGATCTTCCAGTGATTCATTTTGGCAACTGTTTGATATTGTTTATAATCAATGTGATTCTGTGATTTTCTTGCATAAGCTAAACATATGATCCACTATTTTTTCTGCTTCTTTGACAATCTGCACTTTGAATTATTTGATGATTTTTTTCCAGTTCTGGCCTTCATTGCATTAGTTTGAATAGTTTTCTCTTGAGCAACCAAAAATCAAGCTTTCAGTTTCTTTTTTTAATATTCCAGTTATAAGCCATTGTCAAGTTTTATCTTTATCCACTTTTTCTCAATTGTGTGTCAAAATTAACCATATAATGCTTTTCTTTGCAAGCATTCTGATTGTGTTTTAGTATATTATTTCAATATTAATGTTTTGTTTCATGTATATTTACTTGCATCAATGATTGTTCTTGACTGTCTTTTCCATAATCAGCCAATGCATGATTTTGATCTGTAGTAATCCCCTGCCTCCATTTCTGTAGGGCAGGTATAATCCATCAATATAACTACAGTGATATAACTACAATATAACTATAGTGAATAGTCATCAATTTTCTTGGGTTTTTTTGGTCCAAACTGTTTAATTCAGCTTATGTCCAATTAATAATTCCAGCAGTGCATTGTATCACAAGTATGGCCCAGATATTAATGGCTTTGATGGTGTTTCCACCTTTCAACTTTGTTTTTAACAATTTTCTCACTCTTTTTCTCATTCTCATTTCTCAATCATGAAAAAAGAGGGCTGAAGGAAAGTTCTACTTGCAGGAGAAGTAGAAGGAAAACTGTATTGCTACCACTAATGAGGTCAGGCACACAGGAAGTAGCAGGAAAGCACTTGCTAGTTCTGGAGACTCTAAGATTTGAAACAGGAAGAAGGCCTTCTTCATAACTCTAGTAATTTTCTCAGATGCTGTGGCCACAGCAGCAGCAGCAGTAGCAGCAGCACTTCTATAATTTATTATTTATTACATTTATAAGCTGCTCATCTTACTGTTGCAGTGACTCTGGGTGGTTTACTATATGATAAAAAGTAAGAAATATAATACAAAACAAATTAAAATTAAGAGGATTGTATAAGAAATTAAAAATCAAGAGTATGGGTGACATGGAGGTGGACTCTTCTCTCCAACCCATTAGCTACCCCTAAAGTAGTGTGCCCTTATTTGGCCCCAGCCAGCTAGCAGAGTCAGGTTTTAAGGAAGGCGAGGCAGAGGAGAAGACTGCCCCAAAGAGTTTCTCTGATACATGAATTTCATATCTGGGCTGCAAACTATTAGATAAATACTAGGCAAGAGCAAAGGCTAAGAGTTTTCTGTACTGTATTGCTGCCATTGAATTATCTGGAATTGTAAGCCCAGAAATGACAGTCTTACTTTGGCAATGGATGAACCCAGAGGTTAGGCAATGAATCTGGGTCACCATGGAAGAAATAGAACTGACAAACCTGACCTGAATCTGAGAGACGAAAAATATCCAGGGCATGGGACTTGCATGGCTGACTAAAAGGGTAAGGATGATACTGGCAAGTAAGAGGAAACAGAGAATGAGAAGTTATCCTTTAGCCTTCTTCCTTCCAAAAAACAGCCAGACCATTTTAGAGGAGGAGAATGTTGAACTTATGACCTTGCTCCTCAATAGTGTAACCCAGAGAAATGTAAAAGAAATGCTGGGGTTGGCTAACAGGCCTTTCAGATTGCTATAAAGCTGATTGAGTTTAAGTGCCTGATGGAGTTCCATGTTACATATTATTGCCTTGTACCAATTTCAGCAACTGGTGGTATTTACTATATCTAAACAATTGCAGGTAGAGAGTGTGATAAGTAAATCCTTTGTGTTTCTCTCTGTTGCCATTAGGAAATAGTATAGTAATAGTATCTAGCACAAAAGCCCTTCTGCCTCTCCTTCTGAATTTGACAGTGAACCTGCTAAGATTCAGACATGCAGAGCCTGCTATTTTCATATTTCTCTCCCACTTGCTTCCTGTCAATTCTACTCATTTTATTTCACAATATAAACCCAAAGACAAAAACTGTGACACCAAGACATTGCAAACCTGTGGATGGTTTCTATTGCATTCTATGAGGAAAGACTACCGAGACGACAGAGAAACTCCAACTCTTTATTCACAACAAATAACAACTCAACTTACAATGGTGGTTGACAGCTTTATACTAACCGCCTTCCAAACAATCACCCAATCAGGAAGGCTGTGCTGTCCCGCCAATACTTAGAACACGCCTCCCCACTCTCTGGGGGAGGACATAATAGCAATTCTCTTAACCCGGACAATCCGGGGATTCAACAGTTTCTGTGGTGTCCTTTTTTGTGTTATGATTGTTCTGCTGTCATTGTGCAAAGGAATTTAGGAAGGACCTTGGGGAAGGTATGAAAGAGCCATTAATGGGGAGGCAAGGAAAGAGACACTGAGGAGGGATCTGGAGAAGTGATTTCACAGTCCAGATATTGAAACAAGTGTGAGGAATAATTATTCTGCCTTGTTTTGTTTAAGATAAGAGAAGATAAGCAGAAACCTAGTTAGGCTTTCAAAGTTCTATTATTATATCCTCACCCCCCCCCCAAAAAAAACCTTAGCATTCTTGAAATCTCTGCAGTATCTGCTTCTTGCCTTGCCTTGCCTTGCCTTGATGGGCTGACATCAGTCTAGAAAGCTGGGAAACTAGTTATTTTAATTCATTCAATCAGAACAGAGCAGGAAGGGTTCTTGGAGGTCTTCTAGTCCACCCCCTGATCAAGTAGGAGACCCTATATCATTTCAGATAGGTGGTTGTCCAGACTTTTCTTCAGTGATGAAGCAGCTAAAACTTCTGAAGGCAATTTGTTCCACTGGTTAATTGTTCTCACTGTTAGGAAGTTTCTCCTTAATTCCAGTTTGCTTCTCTCCTTGATTAGTTTCCATCCATTGTTTCTTTTCTTGCCTTTTGGTACTTTGGAAAATAAGTTGACACCCTCTTCTTTCTAGCGGCCCCTCAAATACTGGAATATTGTGATCACGTCACTCCTAGTCCTTCTTTTCTCTAGACTACCCAATTCTTGCAATTCTTCATACATTTTTGTCTCCAGGCCCTTAATCATCTTACTTGCTCTTCTTTACACTTTTTCCAAAGACTCTACATATTTTTTGTAATATGGTGACCAAATGTGATCTTACTAAGCATTTATAAAGTGGTACTAATATTTCACATGATTTTGATTCTATGCCTGTGTTTATATAACCAAGGATTGCATTAGCTTTTTTGGCTGCTGCTGCACACTGCTGGCTCATGTTTAAATAATCGTCTACTAGGACTCGAAGGTGCCTCTCACACTTACTGTTTTTGAGCCAGGTAATTTATACTTGTACAAATCTGTACTTGTACCTTTGGTTTTTCTTGGCTATATGTAAAATCTTGCTTTTCTCCACATTAAAATTCATATTGTTGGCTAGGCCTATTGTTCAAGTCAGTCAAGATCTTTTTGGATCCTAAGCTTGTCTTCTGGGGTGTTGGCTATTCCTGTCAGTAGTGCCATCTGCAATTTTTTTTTAATTAAAAAAGTTTTATAAAATTTTTACAATTAAACCCCAATTATTAACATTTTTTTTTAATAACATTTCAATATCAGCATACCCCCCCCCCTCGACTTCCCGGAACAAATTACATGTATAACAAGAAAAGAAAAAAAATTATTAAAATAATTAACTCTAAATCTAACATCAATTTACTAATCTTATCTATATAACTCCAAACATATATATGGAACAATCAATTTCGTTCATATACTTTTTAGAATTTTACAATCTCATATTTGTTTTAGATATATTCAGTCCATTTTTCCAGTCCACATAAAATTTTCTTATACGTCGTTTTTCCAATATGCTGAAGTCCTTACTGCCTCCCAGTGTCCATGACTTTAGATATCTTCTCTTGAATAGATGCCAAATCTTCTCTCTTCCAATTACGTTATCAAAGACTCACCGCTATAACAAAATTCAATATCATCTAAAGAATCACAATACATAAAAATATAAAATCCATTCCCAAACATCTTCATATAAACTTGCAAAATTCAATTTATATAATTTGAAAAGTATAACAATTCTACCCTACATTTTATAATATAATTAAAAAAGAAAGGAAGAAAAAAACAATTTTAAATTTATATAACAATTCAAACCAGTTTCATTTTTAAATTCTTTTAAACTTTTAAATTTCAAATTAATTTTATAATTTAAATCTCTTCATTAAACATAAAATTCTTTCCATCATATCCATAGTAAGAAAAAAAAAGAAAAGAAAGAAAAAGGAATAAAATATCAAAGATTAAATATGATTCTTAAAATCTATTAAAATTTTTAGAAAAAATCTTAAGGAAAAAAGAAAGGAGAGGTGAGAAGGAGGAGAAAAAAAAACAAGAAAAAAAGAAAACAACCACTTCATATTTCTTCTTCTGCTTCTTCTTCTTATCAATCTATTCCATTATTAAAGGCAGCAAATCTTTCTTCATTTTAAAAATTGCA
>JANHFM010009923.1:1842-16138 GCA_032468115.1 Grayia smithii
GGCCAATGGGTGGGGGCCTGTGGGTGGGCAAGGCTATAGTCCATGTATAAGATGCACTCAACTTTTCACTCCCTTTTAGGGAGGAAAAAGGTGCATCTTATACTCTAAAAAATACGGGTAAGTCCTGGGTGTAATATTAATTATATAAAATGATCCATTACTCAAACTGTAATTATGAAGGTGACATATACAACTTAGATTTTACACAAACACACACACACACACACACACACACACACACACACACACACACACACATGAATCTACTTCTTCAAACAACGGATAACTATATAAATTAGCCTGCTCCAAGCTCATGTCCTCCAAATATACTAGAATATCTTGTAAACCAGGATATGCTTGCTGCAAATTTTGAGAGTTGAATTTCCAATCCATCTGGAAGACAATGCTTTGTCTATAGTAGTATTACTGTCTGCTTATCTGACTGTCTGTTGGAGAGAATACATTCTGGTCTTTTTGTTTCCTCCTTAGCTTTTTTAACTGCCTCTTTTGAATGGTGTGTAAGCAGTAAGCTGAAATGAACAGGATGACACTTAATAAGAACAAATGTGGGAGCAAATATATGATGGGGAAGATCTGGCTTGACAGTAATAAATGTGAAAAGGATAGATCACCAGTTGTATTGCAGCTGCTAAAACTCTAATACTATTTGGGGATGCCTTATTAGGAGTATGGAGTTCAGAGCATGGGAAGTAATTGTCCCACTCTAAGTCAGGCCCCACTTAAAATACTGCATCTAGTTCAGGTCACTTTGGTCACAAACTTGGAATGAATTCATTAAGACTTCTAAATAACCTGCCATTATGTTTTATTTCCACTGTATTAATATTCATTGCAAGCTATAATGCTTCAGTTTATATGCATTTATATCTTTCAAGTATGCATGTAAATTGCAAATAATAAGTTGGATAAATAGTATGACGACTGGCAAAGTAACTTACGCGTTCTCCTTTGGGGCCTCTATCACCAGGTTTACCCATTAAACCCTACAAAAATGGAAAGTATTGCTAAAATATATATTCTTGCTGACAAAGGCCAAAAGCACAATTACATTCTGCATACATAAATAGTTTTCTTACCTGAGGACCAGGCAATCCATCTTTCCCACTTAAGCCCTAAGGGAAAAAAAAACCATAATGATCCTCATATTACCAAATGTCTCAATTTTGCTATCTATATCTTAAGACAGAATTGAGCATAAGCATAAAGCCCTCAGGATGCAAAATCTCAACTGATGAAGTGATTGAAGACAGTTGGCAGTTGCCCCAAGTCCTACTCATTCAGGTTTCAAAGGGCTCAAGGCATTCTTCAATCACATAATCACAAAGTGGTTGTAGCTGGCTGTTGGACTTAGAGTAGCATTTAATGCCTGCAAATTATAGGTAAAACTAACTTCTAAAATAATATAATAAAATTACTCATTACTATATAGCTAGCTAGGTTAGAATATGCACTTTTATTATGGTGAGGTCAGTTTCCTTTACAGGAAATTGCAGTTTAATTGCTGAGGAGGGTTTTCCCTCCGAAGTCAATGGAAAATCCCAGCAAATTTTAGTGGTTTAATTTTGGGGACCTGCAGTGGAGGAGGAAACAATAATTTTGGTCAAGTAGCTTTGCAGGGACTTAATAATAATAATTAATTATAATTAATTCCTCAGATTATGGCATAAATTGTTTATGGTGGTCCCAGGGGTTATTGACACACTGGGTGCTGAACCAAAAAATCTTGGATGGCACTTAGAAAAACTGTGCATTAACAAAATTTCCATTTGTCTGATAATGCTGATACATTATAACATCTTAGATTCTTGGGAAGAACCTGATGCATCTAAAGACCAGCCCTAGTTAAAGAACTGGCAGCTGTGACTTCACATAATTGTGAACAGATAATAATAACCATCCAATAATTGGCCATTAATTAATTGGTTGGATGAAGAAAAAATGAATTCCTGTCTTAGGTCATACCAGAATCCCTTTTGAATTACTCACGGGTATTCCTGATGGCCCTTCTGGCCCTGGGAAGCCAACCTCTCCAACAGGGCCTCTTTCACCCTAAAGGAAAAATAAAGGGTCTTTTATATTAACTGAAAGCAATCAGAATACTAATACTATTATGGGAGTGCTGAGACCTAAGTGCTCTTACAGGTTCTCCAGGGATTCCTGGTGGCCCTGGAGTGCCATGCTTTCCCTGTGAAAATAAATACACAGAAAATCACTTTTAAAAATCAATTATTTAGTTTGCCCTGTAGTTACAGCTGTTTTAATGTATATTAGATTACACTATATTACACTGATATTACCTGAGCAATGAATTCTTCCTTAATTATAAAAGCTTTTGGTTCCATTGTTATATATAATAAAACTATATAATTTAGGCTATTCACACTAAATTCAATGACACTTACTTCTGAATATTTTCTAAAAAATATTAGAGATATCTTGAGATTGTTAAATCCTCTTAGGATACAAACTGGCCCTCAAACACTTTTCAGATGACATAAATTAAATGAAGCTTTAGTTATAAAAATATATCATAAAAAGAAGAGCCATGATTTAGGGCAGGGGTCTGCAACCTTAAACACTCAAAGAGCCATTTGGACCCATTTCCCACAGAAAAGAAAACACCAGGAGCCACAAAACCCTTCTCATGCCTATTTCTTGAGCGACCACAAAACTGAATGAAACATTCAGTTTTCTTCTGAAACTTTTCTTTTCTTGGATTTATCCATGGTTTGCCTATTGGGGGTTGAAAAGCTCAATAAATTGTGTTGCCGGTTGTGACGCATATTTTGAATGACAGGGAGCCACAGCAGAAGGGTAAAAGAGCCACATGTGGCTCGAGAGCTGCAGGTTGCTGATCCCTGGTTTAGGCTAAAGCTGAAGATAGTTCTTTCGCTGATCAGCTTTATCACTTTTCTAGCCACCCTATAAGTCTTCAGTATCTTCTTTGTCTACCTTCTAACACTTCAGCATCTTCTGCAGCTGCACATTCATCTGACATCCCATCATATCCTGCATTACTATTTTTGGTTGGTAAAATCATCAGCTGGACAAAAAAAACCACAACAGCAATGAAGGGAGGAAGGAAGGACTCCTATGCATCAGCCTTGGTGAGATTTTTATTCTATAGAGGAAATGACAAATACAGGTAGTCCTCCACTTACAACAGTTCGTTCAGTGACCATTCAAAGTTACAACGGCACTGAAAAAAAGTAACTTATGACCATTGCAGCATCCCCATGGTCATGTGATCAAAATTCAAATGCTCGGCAGCTGATTTGTATTTATAATGGTGGCAGAGTCCCAAGGTAACGTGATCCTCTTTTGTGAACGAAAGCAAAGTCAGTGGGGAAGCCAGATTCACCAGGTTACTAACTTCACAACTGCAATGATTCACTTAACAACTGTGGCAAGAAAGGTTGTAAAATGGGGTAAAACTCATTTAACAAATGTCTCACTTAACAACAGAAAATTTGGTCTCAATGATGGTCGTAAATCAAGGATTACCTGTATAGGGACATACAGGTAGGGATTATAGAGTTGATCCCTCTCTTTTCACTGCCAATCAATCCACATTGAATTCAAATTCAACTTCATCCATGGGAAAAGCATTGGGACAATATGATTCCTCAGACTAATGTCTTTGAATGCAGAAATTGGACTCTGCAGATTTCATAATATCTTTTTGCTAGACATCAAACACCTTCCCTCCAACAGATGGCCTTTTGGGGAATTTCAACCAGAGAAAGTCAACAAAAGAGCCATACTGGGGTCAAGACAAAAAGAAGTTGGACAAAGCTCTGCTCAGATTCCACTAGGATTTTGCTATATTTCCAAGTTAGAGAGATTTTCAGAAGCCTGACTAAAAGCCTAATTTTCTCTTTCTTCCATTATACTAATAAGCGGAGGAAATGATAGTAATAATGGAAAATATGGACACATATTTTCAATCTTTGCTTCTCCCCGTTAGATTTAATTGGACAAAACATTCTGACATGTTAGTGTACTCCATCGTTGGAAAAGTCCAGCCAAAGCATAGGATTGCCCAAATACCTTGCACTATGTTTTATTATCACCTCAAACAATTGTTAATAAGGTGATTTGATAATATTATTCAGAAGCTCTTCTATTAATAGAAAAAACTCAGATGAAAGTAAAATTCCTATTGCTTTTGTGTCTCTTTAATTATAGGAATACAGATGACTGTTACCAATTTTAATAAAGAATCTATACCCCAGATAATTGCTATTGTTGTAGGATGGTAAGAGAATTTCAATATGTTGTTTTGACCAACTGAAGGGAAATGGATATTTCATCATCAAAGCCATTAACAAGGCTCTGGAAATAAGTATAATCTACTTCAAAGAAATATTAGAACAATGCTGGCTTTGAACATCCTGGATTATTTTTGTTAGTACAGACTAGTAATAGGCTAATTTTAATTTATTCCTCCTTCCCCTTCCCTGCTTACATGGACATTACAATAGATGCTCGAAGTTTTAAGAAAATGCCCAAGGAAATGTTGCAACAGATGTTATCATACTTGGAGACCCCCAAATGCAATGGAATGAGAACTAATGGTATTTCTCCCCTACTACATCCACCACAGATAGAGCAGATAGTGAACAAGAAGGTAGGGTGGGAAGCACTCCCCCTTCCCACCACTGCTAGAGAATGAGATATTTTGGAGAATATTAAAAGAGGTAGAATATTATATTTACCCAAAAGAGAAATGGAGAAAAAACAAAGACAAAAAGCAGCCCTAGTCTTCCTTATTAGCCTCAAGCAGAAGCTTCAAGTCTTTAGAGAGGGATATTTTGTTAAATATAAGACTGGGCAATCTCTTCATAAGCAAAATGCCTTCAGCCACAACTCCCACAGCTGATGGGATTAAGAATTTACAAACATAGTCTTGCTCAGATCTACAGTTCTGTGGTCACACAACATCTTTAGCATCATGTATGCTATTAGCTGAATTGAGCCTCCTCAGTCTGAACACATTTTAATCTCCCAAATTTTAATCTCCCAATATTTGTTTTGGGGGAGGGGTGAAAAGGAGATACAAAGAGTTGAGGGAAAGGTCAGAATCTTTCTGCACTGGCACCAGTTGTGGGTTGCTACTGGTTCGGTCTGGTTCTTGTGAAGAGGTAGTAATGGCGACGGGAGGCTCCACCCAACTGCCCGGGTGTCATCACAGACAATCTGTGCATGCACAGAAGCACGCACGCTCCCGTTGCGAACCGGTAGCAAAGGAAAGTGGAACCCACTACTGACTTGCACCTGTAGCATTTAATCAATACAAGTTTTCTTGTTTTCCAGATGGGGGAAGTAAAAACAGAAGTGTCACAATTTCCAGCCCATTTTGAGGATGTGGGGAGGATTTATGAACTGGATCTTAGGTGATATATTCAGTTATCCTGCGTCGTATGCTGCCAGTACACTAGCAAGAAGGGTCTTTGGGCAATTAATATAAAAGAGAACTCGGTTATTAAATACATAACAAAGCTGGTTATAATGTTTTTACAATCCCAAAAATGGGTCACACAGTGAATTTCACAGATCATGTGTTTATTTGCTTGCTTGCTTGCTTGCTTGCTTGCTTGCTTGCTTGCTTGCTTGCTTGCTTGCTTAGAAAACCATCCAACTCAATGAATGTGACTTTGGATAGTGTACAATTAGCAATTAAAGCAATGCCACAACAGTTAAAATACTTAACCCTGAAATGCACTACTAAAATGTAACCTAACCTAACCTAAACAAGCAAACAGACAAATGCAAGTTTATGGGAGAACATCCATATAAACACATTTCACATTTCTTGTGCTATTCTGGACATGGAACGGAATGCTAACTGGTCTGCAAACTTATTTGCAGCCTGTGATTTCTTGCTTGCAATTAAAAGAGATAATGCCATGGGTTGCCAGGGACTACAATTAAAAGCAGATACTTTATTTATTAAACTGAGCTGGGCGTGAAGGTAAATAATATTATCTACTCCAAGTTAGCATAAGTAATTAGAAGCCTATTTTATGTATTGGTATGAGAAATACTATGTAATTCAAATAAACTCTCTGTAAGTTGATTTATTGTTCCTTAAGGCCAAAGTTAATCTTTTCTAGAATTAACTAAATATATATTCCTGCTTAATAGCAATGACAAACAGTACATTGTCCAGGTGATGACCGGCACATTTTTCTTATGTGGAATTACAGTGCCAGTCATAAATCTATTAGAGAAATATAATTCTTGGACAAGCTAACTGAGATATTAGAGTACCCTTGAAGAACTTGTTCCTTTTCTGGAACATCCATTTTAAACTAGATTTTTATAGCCCAAAAGCACATTTTTAGTCCACATTTTTCTAAAAGAAGTTTGCGTCTTGTTTACACTGAAAGAAGAGTAGGATAAGACTTCAGTAAAGCTGGAGGCAAACTGCATAAGACTGAACCCGTCCCATATTAAAATAGTACCTAATTTTTTACATGCCCTTAGTATTTTTTTTGACAGGACAGTCAAAAAATCAACATGGTAGCTACAGCCATTCAGTTGAAGTTTTTTTTTACATATGTCACTTAGCATATAAAAAGTGGGCAAAGCTTTGACCACATGACCACTTTGACTTTTGATTCTTGACCACTTGATCCCTACTTTCAATTTTTGTAGTTCTATTTATGATAGCATCTGACAGAATTATAAAGACCATAAATTTAATCCAGATCAGGGGCAGGTTTCAAAACCCATTAGTATCGGTTTGCTCGTGTGTATGTGCATGCTTGTGTGTGCGCGCAACGCTTCTGCGCATGTACAGAAGCATCTGGTGGGAGGCTCCGCCCACCCACCACCGCTGCTACTGGTTCACCCAATATGGAGCGAACCAGTAGCAACCCACCACTGATCCAGATGAGCCTGCCTTAAAGTGATGGGTCATGACTTGTATTTTCAGAGCAATAGCCAGGTTCAAATATGTCCTCAGCTGCAGAAATGTACAGGGTTGCTGATGAGAAGGGAGTAATTTCTTGTGCTTCTGAATGAAACTTGGATTTCAGATCTGTAAATAAACAAATTTGTTAACAAGGGGACTGTTGTACATGTTGAATTTTCCATCACAGCTCTTAGATGTGTAAAGTAAAAAGGAGAGTCTTAACAGCAGCTTCTGAAAGCAGATGTGCAAACTGGGAACAAAAAATCTGACTGCATTAATGATCCAGAGAGAGATATCTATTCCTGTTCCCATGGATCATGAAGAACTTCTTTCAAAAGATCTGCATTTAACCCTAGTATCTTCCTTTAATGAGATTAGGGAAGAATGAATGGCCCAAAGCACTGATAACTATCTAATTTCCACCTCTTTCTTCTGGTCTCACTGCCACTTTGCAACAAGAAAGAGACACGGTTACTAGGGCCACATTAAAAAAAATGATACCATTATGCTTAATTTCAACCTTTGGTTCCTGGTAAAAGGTTAATGTAGTTCTTACATAATCTGCCAACAGAAAGATGAGTGAATGACAGTCTAAACCAGGCAATAACATCAGTTCAACTACAATGGGATAGTTAAGAGCTCATTTATCTTCATTAACTCTTCTGCAATATGTATCCTGAGGGTCATTCATTCACCATCTTTGTGACCCATAATTGCAATAGTGAGATTATAAAAATGCTCTCCAGTGAATAAGACTCATTGAAATAAATAGGACACAGGATTAGGTGTGTTTGAAAATGCAACTGTAGTCCATTATGAATGAAGAATACTGGACACTTTGGGGATTGTTCGTCAAGTAGGAAGTTTTCTTCATTTTGCTTTCATTTAACAACTTGGCAAGTGAGCAAACAAGGACTGCATTTTGCGGTTACAAAGCCGGTGTGATTCTCTTGTCTTTATTTAAGGGCTCTTTTCCTAATTCAGTTTCCATACATAAATATAAAGGAGCAATATTGGCTGCTGCACAATCACCACTTTTCTCCATCAAACAAGTTTCATTTACAGGATACATCTAAGCTTACACTCTTCAGGCAAGTTGAAATAGATAGAATCAGAGAAGACGGCAAAAGCTATTTTCTTCTCCAAGAAATACATGCTGTGTGAATTATTTTTAGGTTTCTAGCTTGGGCTCAGTATTTATCTTTCAAAATCCTACAATTCTATAAAGTTTGATTTTTAGTGTTCTCCAGTAGTTCCCATAAATCCTCTTCATGCTGGCTGCCAAGGTTTTTTTGTCCAGTGTTGTTATAGCTGTAGTTTTGGCCACAACGTCCTGTGTTGTTCAGCTTTGTCTTTGTAATAGCATCCTTCAAAGATTGCAGAAGAAAACATCATTTATTTAAGTTTTTTGCTAATTTCATTCCAATTGCTCTGTTCAGGCAGTCAGAGCATCTATATAGTAGGAAAAATCAGGTTAGCAAAACTCAAAATCCACTACTATGGAGTCCCCTGCTTTAAGGATCATGTAACAAAGTTCACTAACTGGAAAGTATTAGGATGTGTGTTGAAAGTAGTTTATTTTCTGATTATTTTTTCTGTAATAAATTGTGTAAGGGATCCAGTTCAAATGTCATTTTAAGACATTTGGTATAACTGTTAGTTTTTACAGTAGGAGTGCAAAAGGTTTTGCATTGATTAGAAGAAATGACCAGTCAGAAAATTGTGCTTGTCCTACTTGCTTGATTTACAAAGAAAATGTACAGTATAGGCAGAACATTTTTTATGTTATATGCATACATATGGAAAAAGATCTTAGTGCGAAAAATTCAGTAGAGGGATATCTATCAATATTAGGGCTCCTTTTATTTCCTTTTATATCCACCATCCAAACTCCCACATGCCAGCTATAATAAGTGTTTTCTATGATTGTTTATTAATGGAGTATTCTGGATCTTTAAACAATGTTACTATATCTCTCCCTCTCCAAGCTGCTATTAAATAACATTTAAACTTAAAGTGTGGAAAAGGATGTCCAAATTATAAGAATATGGCAACAAGAATACTTGGCTTTCTAGCTTAAACAAGGCATGAAGTAAGTACTTGACCAGAATTATTAAAATAAGGCAGAGAAAATAAATAGGGAGGAATACTTCTTCACAACAGTAGACCCCAAGGAACTTTCCATACAATTAAAAAATAGAGAATTTCCTACACAAAATGTAGAGATAGCTACAAACTTAGATACATTTTGATTAAGGATTAAGCACATCTGTAGCAATCAGCAATGTATAAACATAAGAAAGACTGTTTATAGGCCATGTCGGGAACTATTATACAGTCCTTCTATGGATTTGTGGATTAAAAGGGTTATAGAGGCAGGAGAAAAAGTAAGATGACTACTATTCAGTAAAAAGAAGAGCAGAAGTCATAATTTTGCATTTTTCCTTTCTTTCTCTTTTCCTTTTTTTTCCTTTTATTTTCTTGTATTCTTATTTTTATATATAGGTATAGATATAGGTAAAAGGGACACGGTGGCTCAGTGGCTAAGATGCTGAGCTTGTCGATTGAAAAGTTGGTAGTTCAGCAGTTCGAATCTCCAGTGCCGCGTTACAGGGTGAGCTCCTGTTACTTGTCCCAGCTTCTGCCAACCTAGCAGTTCGAAAGTACGTAAAAAAATGCCAGTAGAAAAATAGGGTGGGAAGGTAACAGCATGCTGGCCACATGACCACGGAGATGTCTTCGGACAGCGGTGGCTCTTCGGCTTTGAAACGGAGATGAGCAGCGCCCCTAGAGTTGGGAACGACTAGCACATATGTGCGAGGGGAACCTTTACCTTCACCTTCATATATATATATATATATATATATATATATATATATATATATATTCAAAAATTCAGAGATAAAAAGGAAAACTGTATGCATACATTTTTTTACTTTTACATATTTTACCAAATATTTATGTAGGATAAATGCACAGGCCATCAAAATGAAAAAAAAAGTACTAAGATTGATTTACTTTCATTAAAATGGACCTAAAAAGCCCAATAATAGAATGTATCCCAAAATTCTTCCTCAAAAATAGACCTTAGCAGCTATCCCTTACAAACTACAAGAAGAAATTAATCTTTTTCTTGCCTTTATCAAAAACAAAAGTAAACTATTCCCATATCTGATTGTTATGAAATAATGTTATGCGTGATTTTAGTATCTTGAGAATACCCTTAAATTTCTCGCCATAAACATGTATGCAGCTGAACTAGACTGTTATTTCTCTGCTTCATATAATATATGTGGATATATACATAATTATGTATGTATTTATTTATTTATCTTGTCATGTTTAAGTAGTGTAATATTGGAGGTGGTGACCCTTTAAGAGCTGTATGTAATCAAATTTCATTTTAATTTATGCCAATTAGTATACATTCAAAGTGACAATAATGTTATCCTATCCTATCCTATTCTATTATTTTGCTGGTTGTTTTGGTAAATAAGGTATTTGAGAGTTAGTTCACCTTCCATGGAAAACATACTTGCCTAAACCTTGAAACAGTGGAAATTCTTCTTCAGTGCCCGATTTCCACCTGTATTAAAGGGTCGTGGCATTAGGAAGGTTGAGAACCACTGATCTAGAAGATAAACCTGCCTTCATTTTACTTTTGTTTTCAGAATATGCCATTTATTTTTTACTTTTCCTATAGTACATAAATCTATTTTTTTTAAAAAAAGAAACAATCTATTTAGTATTAAGGAGTGATTTTTTTAAACTGTTTTTTTCCAGATACTATGCACTTACATACAAATGTAGCCCTAGAATTTCGTTTAGACATAGAATAAGGTTTAATTAATAGAAAACTGTATAGAAAAGTTTTCTAAATATAAAATATTTTGTTGGCGGTGTATGTGCACAAACTGTCCAGGGAGTGGGTACTCTTCATTCTTAGAGAATGTAAAGTAGTTCTTGCATCTGATTGGCCTCTATTTTTAATGGAATTATGTTTTTTTCCCCAACTTAAAAAAAAATCATATTTCCTTGAAAATGTAAATGGTGGAGGAATAATGCAATTGACACCAATCTTTTTAAAACATTTAAAAGCTAAAGATCAAATGACAAAATATGCATGGCAATGTTGTATCATTCAATGTTGTATGAGACGGTCTATGGTACCATTTTATCATCATACACCATATAAGAGCATAGTGTACAAATGAAGCCATTTCTTCCAAAAGAAATTTCAGCAGAGAATCTCTATTTTCCATGGGGATTGGGTACTATTAGTATTATTTCTCTAATGGAGCACTTTGGAATAGGTAGGCAGGGTTATCTCTGATATCCAGGTCACAACCTTATAGAAAATCACATATTATTAATACCACATTGAGTAGAACTGGTTATGTTTAGCTCTGAGGGGAAAAAACAGAAGGAAATATGATAGTACGGTTATATATGGTTCAGATTAAGCATGTCAGAATTTACACAAACCCAGCTATTTATTAAAGCAGCCTCTAATTTTTCAGGTATCTCCATGAAGTTACTTTAAGTAGTTAACGAAACTGAATATCTTTGGTCTCTTCAAGGCAATATCATCTGGATAAACAATCTGGTGTAAAACGAAAGAAATACTGTTGGTGGAGCAAGATGGACTTTTGAAAAGCTGCATTAAACCTGTGTACAATTTCACTGAAACTGTTGATGACTGCATGAATCTGAGAAGCGCTTCAAGCACATTTTTGAGCAGAAAGATGGATATAAATTAGATAAACAAAAATGTTTTGCTAATAATTTTTTTCTTGACTAGCAACATTGGGGCAGTGAAGGCAAGGGGAGAAGCAAGTCATTTAGGATCAATTAGCACAAAATTTAAAGCTGTGAACACTTGAACAGAGAGCTTAGCATTTAAATTGAGACTGCAATTTGCATTTAAGGGGCTTCATTAAAACAAGTAAAGATTTTATTACCCTTAATAAAATCCCATCTTTGTGTGAACTCATCTTTGATACTATACAAAACATTAAAGTCGACATATGTAAGTGTATATGCACACTCACACAAATACACACACACAAACATGGAGTCAATGTAGTGTAGCACTTAAGATGCTGAACAAGGAGTGAAGAGATTGTTCAGTTAGGCAGAGAAGTTGGTGAGTGGCTTTGAGTGCTAAAATGAAAAGTTGAAAAACATTCAATCTATGACCTTATGCTGGTCTAGTGCAATGGTATGGGGAAATGACGTACTATCATAACTATTATATCAAAGATTTCATGGTTGACAAAAAAGTCACCTTGAGTAACTTATAAAATAATAAAAATGGGATAAAAATCTAATAAATAAAGTTTTAGGATACAAGGCCCAATAATCAATTCCATTTCATTCAGGAAAGGGTTTCATCATTCATCATCATTCTTTTCCTTTATATAAAACTCATGTTTTCTGAAGATCACCACAGCAATTCCTTACTCTAGACAATGAAAATGTCAATGTTCCAAAGTTTCAAGAGTTAAAAATAGATTTTATGTTTTTATTCCAAAACCATAATTCCACTTTTATGCAATTTGGCAAGTTTCACAATTGCTTAGTCGTTCTCAATGTTGATTGCGTTCTAGTGAAAAAATAAATGACAGAAAATTTTAAAAGAGATCTCAGGAAATTGAGTTGAAAATATTTGCTGATTTTATGCACTCTGTAAAATGATTTTTAAAAAAAACAGAGAGCCTTATGTATTTTCTCCATTCTAGACTGTGGAAATTCTAAGAGAGAGTTTTAAAAGGGATGAATATTCAAATCAGATTAAACTGCAATCTGGATCATTTACACAGCTATGCACCTGGACCTCAATTTAATCTTTCAGCCAACCAGCAGATATACAAAAGCTTAATTTTGAAACTATTTTTCCCCGAGGAAAATTCTTACAAGTGTCTTGATAATCCAGAAATAATGTCCCTTTTCCCACCATCATAACTATCATTTTGCATTTGTTTTAGTAATCTGGCACTTGAAGTAACTTTGGCTCCAACTACAAGACTCACAATGTTCCATGTCATCTAAGGATGCTGCAAAGAATGAACAATTGACACCATTTAATGGAAGATGCCCAATAAAGCAGTAAATGCCATCCAAATCTGCACAACATGGCAATAAATTCTGTCAGTATTGTAGTTCCAAAACACCATACATTTATGTGTTGTGCCTGAGCAGCTCAAAATCTAGATCAGAAAGAAATTGATAAACTGATATGACATTTTATGGGGCTCCAAATAAAACATAATCACTGATAACTTTTTCATTGGGACTGTTTCGGGGGTAACTCAATGTCAAAAATAGTGAGCCTCCTTTCAGATGCAAGCAAAGTGGAAAACACACATATTAAACCAATCATGCTCATCACAGCTACCAACTGGATATAAGCTGCTTAGAGAAGTGTTGCGGGAACTAAATAATCATTTGGAAAATTGCTTTTTGTTTATTACATTTGAATCCTGTCTCCAACAAACTTGCTGATATGACATGCCTCATTGCTCTCCATTTTGTCCTCACAGAATAGATAACTGCCGTATGCGACTGAACAACTCCATTACAAAGATGGCTTCTGGATGGAGAAAATGACAGACTAACACATCTCGGAGAAGCAGGAATGAGCTGAACTGGCAATTGATGAGCAGATGTAGAGCACAGCCTGGAGCAAAAAAACGACACATCTCTGCTTCAGAAGGCAGATCCTCACAAGGAAATCTTACCTTGAAGGCAGAAAGGAGGAAAGATTTGTAAATCTGGAAGAAAAGGTGAATTTAAAAAATTGAAGAATTTGTAAATACAAATGAGTGGCGTGGTAAAGGAAAAGTGGAAATTTTGTAAAATAGGTTAGAAATGATAAACTGAGACATGGAAAAAGATTTAGCCTTCAGAGGTTGTGGGTGCTCCATCACTGGAGGTGTAAGAACAAACTGGACAACCACTTGTCTGGAATGGTATAGGGCAGTGATGCTAACCCAGAGGTCTGCAAACTTAAACACTGAAAGAGCCACTTGGGTCCATTACCCATAGAAAACAAAACACTGGGAACGACAAAACCTGGGTGGCCGTGGCCAACTTGGCCTCACTCACTCCCACCCAGTTACATGACACACACACCCCGCCATGCCTACCCAGATTTTGTGACTCCAGCTATTTTCTTTTAAACATGTCTCTCTTTCTCCCTCTCTTTCCCATTCCCTCTCTTTCTTTCTTCTTCCCTCTCATCTTTCTCCCTCCCTCTTTCTCCTCTCTTTCTCCCTTTCTCCCTCTCTTTCTCTCATCTTTCTCCCTCTCTTTCTCATCTTTCTCCCTTTCCCTCTTTCTCATCTCCCTCCCTCC
>JANHFM010009925.1:20933-36719 GCA_032468115.1 Grayia smithii
CGGCCACATGACCACGGAGACGTCTTCGGACAGCGCTGGCTCTTTGGCTTTGAAATGGAGATGAGCACCGCCCCCTAGAGTCAGGAACAACTGGCACATATGTGCGAGGGGAACCTTTACCTTTACCTTATGTGATCCATAAACAACGAGAAGGCTTCAAGTTGCAATAAGACTTCTGTATATAAAGTATTTTTGTTTGTACCATTCATGCATAGAGATGCCAAAATTTGTTTGCTGTTATACCATTTCTTTTGATCAGTCTTCCCTGATCAACTTGAAACACTCTGTATTTTTTGCTGTCCTGTGATTTATACCTATAGCCTCCCTTTCTCAGCGTGATCTTACACATTCAGGGTGGCCTTGCCTTAGCTGAAGGGAACATTCTGCAATCTGGAGCAAAGAAATCTAAAACTCCATGAGAAAATCCATGGGGGTGGACGCAGTTTAGAAAACAGTGGTAATATTTCACAATATAATTCTACCTTGGTTTGTTTTGTAACAGCATGTTCTTAAGACAGGAAAAAGAACCCCATGTTCCATAATGAATTGTTAGTTGTTCTTCAGGAAATTGAATTTCTATTTCAGTGAAATCATGATATAAATTCATAGTATCATATTCTATTTTCTATCACATGCTCTTTTCTGTCAGACAGTTGCTTGAGGAATTGTTATTGTGCTTCATTATTTCAATCTCCAGCAGTGAATCCATCACTAAAATAAACTGTATTGGCATCTAATATCTTCTTCTCTTTTTAAAGATCAACCATTCAATCACATCCATTGAAAGACACACTCACATGTATGTGGATTCAAGCGCTGGAGACCACAAAGTAGCATGGAGATTATATGATAGTGGCCTAATCATGTCAACCTTCCATGATCAGCTGTTTTGAGACAAATAATTTCTGTTATCTGTGTTGTTTAGGTCACTGAAGGCCCAAATAAAGTGATATGGCTGCTTTGATCCTGTGATCGAATGATTTGATCAGATTGAATCATCACAGTACAGCATGCTGTAAAATTTCCCAAAAAACCAATCAAGTTTCCTTAATTTGAAGAACGAGATGAAAAATACATACATGCCTTCGGGGTGGGGTCTACTTACCTTTACTACCAGTTCTCTTCATGCACGCGCTTTGCGCGTGATCGGCTCCGCGCATGCGCACTAACTAATCTCCTTGAAAAAAACCCTGAAACAAGCACTCTGCGCATGCGCAGAGCAGAGAAACGTAAGTACAGGCATGTGGGTGGGCCCAGCTCCTGGCCACGGAGAACCGGTTCGGTGACATCACACCATCACTGCGACCAGATTGCGTGAACCGAGCCAAACCAGGAGCAACCCACCACTGCATGCCTTACAACTTTTAATTCTATTTGCCTAGTTGTTCCAATAAAGTGGTTAATTGAAGATACTGCACAGCTCTTCAAAAGTGGCTTTGATGCCAAATGGATGATTTTAGATGAGTCATTCTCAGCCCAACCTACCACACAGGGCTGTTGTTGAAAAAATCGGAGGAAGGAGGATTAGGCATATTCTCCACCTTGGGATATATATGAAATAAATATAGAAATAAATATCTTCATAAAATTGTATCCTTACTTCTAACTCTTCACAAAAGATTTAACTTACCTCAGGTAAAAAAAATACAGCTCTGAAACTGAAGCAGATAAGACATTTGCACTTAATAATAAGGTAGGAATCCTGATTTATTCAACCACCATTTCTGCAAGCAATGTGGTTATACACACTGTCCTGTCCAGTCACGACTTCATTACTTCCCTTTGGCATGGATAGAAAAACAAGCCAGGAAAGAATAGCCTCAGGTGATATCATATCCAGTATTATTATTATTATTACAGAAACATCAATCACTGTTTGTGAGGGAGAAACCAAGACATTTTCAGGTCAGAGATGTCAGTTGTGTTAAAATCCACCAGCCTCTCAGCTTCAAGAAACAAGACAAAAAGTCAAGTGGCTGAGAGATTTCTGCCATGCTTGAACCTAATAATCTTAATTAAATTATATTAAATCAGGAATTAGAGATTTATAGACAAGTCCTGGTCTGGTCTTCTGACATTTGTGCTTGGTTTATAAATACTGGTTTGTTTGGACACACTCAAAATAAAATTATTCCTTCCTGGTGAAATGGGCATAAAAGAGCTATATTTGTCAACATACATCACTTTCTGGTTCTTGACTTATAAATCTATAATTTACAAACCAGACCAAGAGTAGTGCTTGCTCTGATTGAGGGGATTCTGCAAGGCCTTATGATAGCAGTTTTCTAATATTTGAGGGGCTCAACCAGGAGTGGGTTTCACTTACCTTTGCTACCGGTTTGCTCATGCATGCACGTACCACTTCTGCACAGAGCGTATTTGATGACATCTAGGTGGGTGGGTGGAGCCTTCCGCCACCGTTACCAGTTTGCCTGAACTGGGGCAAACCCAGTAGCAACCCACTACTGGGCTCAAACTCTTTTCCAAAGCACCAGAAGGCAAGACAAGACAAGAAACAACGTGAGCAGATCCTACCCTTGGAGGAGGAATCCGAGGATGAAGAAGAGGAACCAGCAAGGCTTCCTTCTCCTCTCTTGTAAGGCCTCCTTCTCCGTCAGCAGCCCAGCAAGAGCAGGCTGTTGTCAACCAAGCTGGGGGTGAGCCAGAACAGCTGGTGGAGAGTGATAACAGCAAAGAAGAATCATGGCTAGATCCGAGGGAGAGACGGAGGGCTAGACGTTTGCAACAGGGTAGGAGGAGAAGGGGCCGGGAGTAATTTAGTCAATGATTGGGCCACACCCCACAAGGTATAAAAAGGGATGTGGCTGCACCAGGATCCTTGTGACAAACAATTGCTCAACCAATTTTGGTTCTCTGTCATGAAACATCTGTTAGAATATTCCTTCGATTTGGATTATGGTGGGTGATTAGCCCTTTTGTACTTCTGTTGATGTGGGAGAATTCCCTTTCGGACTAATTAGATACTTCCTAGGACTTAGCTCCTGTATTTGGACATTTATTTTGGATTGCTGCCTGCCAAGTTCTAATTATAAAGACTGTTTTGAAAAGATTAACCTTTGTAGATTTACGTTTGTGGATTTGTTTGCTTTACTGAAAGTGGGGAACAGAACAGAGGTAATATGCAACATTGGTTTTGGGAATTACATTCCAAGAACATATTTTTTTCAATTGCACTCCAAATATACTATTTGTAAAGGTGGCAAATATGAAAAAAGAAATCCTCACAGTTTAAAATAAAAATTTACATATAGATATTAAACATTCCTTTGCATGTAAGCAAAATGCATACATTAAATATATTGCTTGCAAGATTTAATTATCTTCAGATCATAACTCTTTTCCCCCAAAGATGTGCAAAAAGCATTTTTTTAAAATGTTCAACTTCCCACTGGAAGTTGTCAAAGGGGTCATTTCCTACCTCCGGAGGTAGGGGGTGGGAGGCCGTTTTTGCCTTCTCCAAACTCCTAGAAAGGCTCTGGAGCTTGAGGTGAGAGAAAAACAGGCCTTCCCCACCACCCCCGAGGCCCTTCGGAGGCAGGAAACAGTCTGTTTCCTTACTTCCAGTGGGCCCAGAAGGCCTGAAAATCAGCTGGCCGGTGCTCATGTGTGCCAGAGCTCGGCTTTCCATCCAGTATGGCTTCGCATGCCACCTGTGGCACGTGTGCCATAGGTTCGCCATAATGGCCCTAAGACTACCATAAGACCATTCCAGAAGTGGATGAATCATCAAAGGATTATATCCTCATGGGCTTAGCCATTAAAAAAAGTAAAAGAAATAATGTCAATAGTTTTCTTGACACTCACCCATAGGGATCTCTCATTTATGGGAATCACAGCATAGGAAAACTCAGGGTTGGTCCCTCCTTTTATTCCAAAACAATATAAATTCATTTAGAATCATCATCATCAATCATCCAGTTGACATTTCTAAAGTTTTCACTCTATCTTCTCAATTTGTACTTATCCGCAAAACAACTGACAAAACCAAGTTTTATAATATGCCAGGCTTAAACAAAGCATGTACCATATTAAAACTATATTGATTGTTAGCTAAAACAACATTGGTGCACTATGAAGTACAAGATCCAATCAAACTTCACTTGTTCATCTAATTGAATTGTGCTGCACTCAGGACGGAGTGAGAACAGACAACCAATACTTACAGGCCTATTGTTAGCAGAGCACAGAACAAGAAGAACCTCCAGCCAATCCTTTTCATAGGGGCCTCCTTCTACTTTTGCAAAACTGTTTTCTAGCACCAACTATCATAGATCTAACTCTAATGATATATTAATACCTGGAAAAGATTTGCATGTGAAATTTAAATAAGAAAAAAAAGTTTGCTACGATTGCAGTTGTTAAAATTTCCCCCACACAAATTAATTATTGCTATATTATATACGTGGGTATTTCTCAACAACAACAAAAAAGGCCATCTCTGTTTGTGCATTATACAAGATAAACCTAGGAGGGACGTGGTGGCTCACTGGCTAAGATGCTGAGCTTGTCGATTGAAAGGTCAGCAGTTCAGCGGTTCGAATCCCTAGTGCCACGTAACGGGATGAGCTCCCATTACTTGTCCCAGCTTCTGCCAACTGAGCAGTTCGAAAGCATGTAAAAATGCAGGTAGAAAAATAGGGACCACCTTTGGTGGAAAGGTAACAGCGTTCCGTGCGCCTTTAGCATTTAGTCATGCCGGCCACATGACCATGGAGATGTCTTCAGACAGCGCTGGCTCTTTGGCTTTGAAACAGAGTTGAGCACTGCCCCCTAGAGTCAGAAATGACTAGCACATATGTTTGAGGGGAACCTTTACCTTAAGGTGAATTCCCCTACATTTAATGCATTTATTCCTTGATAAATATGATTGAAACTGGCAGCCTGCTAAATATATTTACTCTACAATTAACAGGAAAGACTGAAGTGGTACTAAAACAAACAACAGAGCAAAAGGGCAAAAGGTATACCCGAAGTGATAGTAATTCACCAAGGATATGTACTAATAGGATCAATCCTTAATGAATTGAAAGGCGGGAAAATCACAAAGAAAATAAAGCGAAAGAAAGGAAAAAACCTAGAGAAATTGTAAGGAAAGTAGAGATCTTTTGGAGTATGATTACGAGGTTCTTTGAATAATTAGTAGCTATACAACTTTCTCATAGTTTACACAATTGTACTTGCCTTTAAGTAGCAAGAAGTGATGTCCTATTAATTTGCTGAGCATCCTTCAGGTAAATTATTCCATTCCACTGAATGAGAGTGGCCTACTTTTAATATAATGTGAACAAGAAGTAGCCTGAAGTACCCATTTTAAAGTGGCCCTTAATGTAATCAATAAAGATATGCCATTTACCTGCCCCAATTACTCTTTCATTTGAAATTCTACATTTCAAATATTCGTAAAAGTCATTTCTGGTGAAATAGTGTTTTGAATCCTAGTCATCTCACCTCTATTGCAAGCAACTAGTTCATGTAAGCATACTAAAAAGCAGAGACATCACCCTGTCAACAAAAGTGTGTATAGTCAAGGCTACGGTTTTCCCAGTTGCCAATGTATGGCTGTGAAAGTTGGACCATAAGGAAGACTGGGAGCCAAAGAATTGAGGCCTTTAAACTATGGTGCTGGAGAAGACCCCTGCGAGTCCCTTGGATTGCAAGGTGATCAAACCAATCAGTCCTAGAGGAGTTCAACCCTGATTGCTCTTTAGAAGGCCAGGTCCTGAAGATGAAATACTTTGGCCACCTAATGAGAAGGAAGTACTCACTGGAGAAGAGCCTAATGCTGGGAAAGATTGAGGGCAAAAGAAGAATGGGACAGCAGAGAATGAGGTGGCTAGATGGAATCACTGAAGCAGTTGGCATGAGCTTAAATGGTCTCCAGAGAATGGTAAAGGATGAGAAGGCTTGGAGGAAAGTTGCCCATGGGGTCGGGATGGATCGGACATGACTTTGCAACTAACGACAAAAGTTATCATCTAACAAATATTACTTTAAAACATGCATATATATACACACACACACTTCAAGCCCTTTACAATTAAAGATCATTTTATAAAATACAGAAACAGCATGGTTTAAAGCCAATTGTACTAATAAAGGATAAAATAATGAATTACACTGAAAATATACATGAGAATCTACATTTTGTACTTTATGATATACTTAGGTTCTCTTAAAAAATCATTTTTGTTTGATATTATTATATCAAACATGTATCATGTTATCATCCTTTGGATTTTGACATACTAATTTGTACTTTCTACTTTCACAGATATCCAGAAAGAAGTGAGACTGAAAATCAAGCAGTTAGCCATGATAGACTGCATCAGCATAAGGAATGTGGGGAATGCAAATAATGCCTAACCACTTTTCTTTACAATTTTCATGTATTCAGCCAAAGTTCTGAAGGATAAATATACTTGCATTTACATGAATGTGAGCTACTGCTATCTTTATGCTCTAGTTCCTTGTTTATTATGTTTTGGTTCATTCAAAAGAAATTGATGAAACAAACCGTAGTCTATACTAGTGTGAACCCAGCAAACATTTGTTGTGAAGAGAGAAATAAAAGTTGATATCAGAATTTATGTGTACTAGCATGTCATTGGAATGCCTTCTCACCAATTTTATTAGTCAGTATAATTTATTGATAATGTTTTACATAGCAAAAATGCAGTAGTTGCATACCATATATTATCTAGGTCCTTGGAGAAGAGCTATACATCCTTGATTTATAACACATGAGTAGTTAGTATACTAATAAGATACATCCTTCTAACCCTGAAAAGTTTAAAAATTAATTACTTCATTTAGAAGACATAATAGGTGCAAGTATTACATTTTCAGCATAATAATAATATGAGGTGGGCTTGTTGAAAAAAAATTAAATGAATATTCATCCTGAAATATATACATATGAGAATAGAATAGAATAGAATAGAATAGAATAGAATAGAATAGAATAGAACGGCAGAGTCGGAAGGGATCTTGGAAGTCTTCTACTCCAACCTCCTACTCAGGCAGGAAACCCTATGCTACTTCAGAACAGTGATTGTTCAATCTCTTCTTAAAAACTTCCAGTGTTGGAACATTTACAACTTCTGGAGGCAAGTTGTTACACTGATTAATTGTTCTGTCAGAAAATTTCTCCTTAGTTCTAGGTTACTTATCTCCTTGATTATTTTTCCATCCATTGCTTCTTGTTCTGCCTTCAGGTGTTTTGGAGAATAGCTTGATTCCCTCAAACTATTCTCCAAAGCCATTACTTGTTGTGGGAAATATAATGGCAAATTAGGAGTTGTAGTTGATGTTTATATGTGGCAGGTAAGCAAAAATTGAATACCTTATTTTTCTTATGCATGTAAATATCAAAAATATTTTTATGATATGCCTATCAATATGTTTACAATAGTATTACACTTATCCTAAAAGCTACCAGTTAGTTTTAATCAAGTCAAGAAGAAACAGAGAAATTTGATAAGTAACTCGAAGAAATCATTAATATCATTAAATACAAACAATCATGAATTCAGATGCATTATTTTCAGTTGCACCCCTTATCTAATTTCTTATCAGTTTTTATGTGAAACAAGCATAAAAAAAGAATGGTACTTCTACATATACATCTATAATTGTAACCCTCAGATTATTAAACCTGTGAAAATAAAAGAAATTCCAGAGAAGCTTTTCTCCAAACATAAACTTTTAAGACATATAAAATAGTCTTAAACTTTCTGCTATTGCATGGATGCCTAGTTTCAAGGAAATACTAAATATTGGTATATGTTTGCTAACAGTTGGCGATATTGCTAGATATGATTTCAAGCTCTGTGTTAAATTTTAGAGTGCCCAGATGTCCTCTGAAAAAGAAGAAGAATCTGAATGCAATTCGTATCAACTATCTTATTTATTCATGTGCAGATGTATAAATCCTTCCTGTGACAGAACATTATAACAAGATGGACAGTGACAGGATGTTTTCAGATGTTAACTGTTGATAGGTAATAGGACTTCTTTTTTGATTTTTCATCTTTAAGCTCGAACTTAGTCCGTGATCAGTTTTCTGACTTCTTTTTTTGAGGCTGTTAATGTGGCAAACCCTGTGTTTGTTAAGCACCTCAGTCATGAAATAAACCCATTTTTCGCAATGTGAATTTTGTGCCAGAAACTGAAAGTAAATGAAGTTTCTGGCAAAAGAAAATCACAGTTATATGAACACAGAACACTGCAAATGTGAGCCAGTTGACTAGCATCCAAAATGTCATATGTGATTGCATGTTGTTTGTATGTCTGGCCATTGGAACTTTGAATCTGGGTCATAAGTAGTTTGGAAGAGATCCACTGTAACTTTGAATAGTTGCAAAGTGACTGATCACTCTATAAAGTAGCATATAATCTTTGCTTTTTTCCCCAAATCCTTGCACTAGTCTGGATGAGTTTCAAGTTGCTGCCAAGCAGTGTTTTAAGCTGTATTGTTTTTGAGCATTCCAATTAAGATGCCAGCCAAATTTTAGGCAGGAATCCTACTGGAATATGCTGCTTACCATAGATTAGGACTGTCAAATTTGAGCTGGATGCATCACTCGCTGGCCATGCCCAGAGCCAGTTTAGTGAAGGGTAAAAAGTTTTGATACATCACATGATGCTGCCGTGACGACACAAATTTGACACCCCTGGCATAGATTACAATCCTAGCAGTTAACTGATAGTTGCCTAGCCTGTCAATCTTCAGATGTTGCCTACCACTTATTTACGTGTATGCCATTTGAATTTCTTCCTCATCCCCTTCCTACACTGTCTTAGCATTTAAATTTAACTAAGGGTTTGGGTGGGATGAAGCTGCCCCTGGAGATCAACCCATCCTTGAAAACACCAAGTATGGTTCAATTAATCAGGCAGTTGGATGCCTAGTTTACAATTCTAATAGAAGAAGGAATGAAGGAAGGATACTTGTCTGCATAATCCCAGCTACTTTTGAAAGAAGGAAAACAGCTCTTTTCCTCAACTTTATTCTCTGATAACTAACTTAGACCAAATGGCAGCTTGCCTTCCAAGATTTCAGAGCAAAGTATTTTTTTTCCCCTGCCTCAATACTTGGAGTTGATCATATATCTATACAGCTGTTGTGCCATTGATCTGCAGCATCTCTTTAATGTTTATTTGTCAAAATTGGAGATATTCTATGTTTAGTTTTGGATTTACCTGTTTTTGAAATCAGATGCTATTTCAAAATTATGACTAATAGATACTTGGGACTTCTCCCAAAATAGAAAGAGAGGGCTGCCATCTAGTTTATTCATGAAGGTTTTAGTAGATCTGCCATTCTAATCCAATCCATTATTTAGTTTATTTATTTATTTATTTTGCTTTGACCTAACAGGTACAAGAGTGTTTTAGTATGATTACATACTAAATCCTGATATTAAATCTGTTTACAAACCCTTTCATTAGACTGCCACATCCAGTGTCAAAAACAATGTCACTTTTCAGCATGAATCTCTAGCTGTTGCCAGGAAGCAAAGAAATTTGAATTCCATAGACAACATTTCTGAATAATAATTGAAAGCAAAACAGCCTTGCTGAATGCTCCCAACTGCTAAAAAAATTACGATGGTCTTAGCCAATGACAGCTGTCGTTCCTTGAAATCAAATGTGCTGAGACTTCTCACACAACTATAATTTCTTGATTTATCCATATCCAGTGAGTCTGTATCAAGGAGTGATAACTTTCCCATTGACGGGACTATGGTTAATTCTCCCAGGACTCAGATGCAACTAACTAACTTTAACTGTTGGGGAAAAAAAATATTTGAGCTCAGACATTTATATAGGTAGTTCTCAAGTTATAGCAGTTCATTTATTCAAGTTAGAAAATAACGGCTCTGAAAAATGTGACTCTTATTCACACTTATTATTGTTGCAGAATCCCCATGATCACATGATCAAAATTCAGATACTTGGAAACTGATTCATACTTATGATAGTTGTTCTGTTCCGGGGTCATATGGTTAACTTTTACCTTCTGATAAGCAAGGGCAATTGAAAAGCCACATTTACTTAACTGTGTTGCTAACTTAACAATTGTAGTGATTTATAGCTTACAATTGTGGCAAGAAAAGTCATAAACTGTGGCAAAGTTCACTTAACTGCCTCACTTAGCAACAGAAATTGAAAAAAGAACTAATGTATTTCATTATGTAAACGAGTGTAAAACTAAAGACTGATATTCGACTATCTTTATTTTCTCAGTTATGTCACGAACTGGCAAATCAGAATCCATGAAGTGAATGAACCTTAGAGGCCCTCTGAAATTTAATACTGACTTTCAGTCAGATTTGGTTTGCTACAAAAAATCAGTGGCAATCTATTTAAGAGGTGAAATGCTTCTATCGTGTTTTGTTTTCTGAGGAATACTTTATTTCAGGATGGAAAAAAGAGGATTTAAAAAGAATTTTAATTTTTAAAATAGTTCATACCATAGCTACATTCAGTTGAGTGCTATTGGACATAATTAATATTTTCACCCTATACTTGGTGGCTATAAGGAATGGATGACACAAAAGAAGCACAGACTGAATGCTAGCAAGATAATATTGCCATTTGGTTTGAATTAAAACTACTCCTATTTAGCTGGGGGTCGAACTTCTTCAGAAGTAGTTAGTCTATGGTTCTCATAGACCCTGCTAATTTTTCAGAAAATATTTTGCCCATCTTTGGTTGATATGCCTGTTTTATGTAGTCTTGCTATAAGAGACCCTAGCAATTGTAATTTATGCATCATCATTTCCTGAATGAATTAGTATAATGTACTTTATTAGGAGTTAATGTTGAAGATAACACAGATATTTTCAGTTTGTACCATGTTTTGACCAACAAATTCCTAAATAAATTGAGTTGAAGAGGTCTCAGGAAATCCACTCATCCTAAGCAGTGAATTTGGGGAAGAACATTATAGGTTTCTCCTCCTCCTCCTAATGTTAGGGATAGGGACCAGCAAGCAAGCCTTTTTGATGGATGTCCCAATTATTTGAAATACATTGTCCCTAATAAATACTGTTCCTCATTTTTCATTTTTAGGCAGGTGACAAAAAGTATTCTTTCAGCACCTATTTGAATCTACTGTTAATACACTGTTTTTAGTTTTACCTAATTTGTTTTTATTATTAATTTTATCTGCATATTATTTTATGATTGTAGTGTAATATATTATGTTGCACATGTAAATTTCCAAAAAGCAACTGAATGGACTGATATACAATTTTTTTAAAGAAAAATACAATAAATACATTAATAATCAAATTCTTTCTACCTTCTGGTCTTCATTGTGACTATGCTGCATGTTTGAGTAGAAAACCTCACTTCTCTTTCCTGTTTCATGTATATTATATTTATACAAGTACAAAATATAGTTACAAGAGAAATGCCATCTTATCACCCTCATTTTAGGCATTAAACAGCTTCATGCAATTATCAAGACCCTTAAAAAGCATCCCACCACAGTAATATTTAGCAACCAGGCATGAATTAAATCAATTGTTCTTCCTTGTCACGTTGATGAAGGGATTGTGGACTCTGTTTTCATGACAAACTCATGATTAGAGTACATACATTTAAACTGATTATTTCATTCAGTGCAAGGAACCCAAGGGTTAGGATGATATAAAAGCCCAAATCACACTCAGTGTTTCCCAAATACCCAGCTTTGTGTGGGCTAATCAAGACTGCATCAAATGTTTTATTAGATACAACCACAAAAGCCTAGTTGAAGCCAGATGATCACTTATTATCAACTAACAGCAAATTACATTCTTTTTTGGACTGAATTTCAATGAACCCATTGTTAAACTACTTGGATAATACTAAGAGGTCAACACATTAAAAATTTCTACAAAGACTTTAAAAAAATAGAAAAGGAACAACTATAATGAAATAAGATAATAAATGACACTGATAACATTAAAAGGAACATGTTATTTTCCCAGTGAAATAAACTGTATTCTGTAATGATGAAAACAGTTAGCCTTGATGTATTGGAGAACATAGTTAAACATTTTATTATGGGGCATAAATTTGATGTAAATGGCAAATACTTTCAGTTATCAGGTGAATGAAATTATCTACTAATGGTACACACATCACACACATTACTATTTGAGTTATGGAGAAGTTGTTCTAGAACAGTGGTTCTCAACCTGTGGGTCGGGACCCCTTTGGGGGTTGAACCACCCTTTCACAGGGGTTGCCTAAGACCATCAGAAAACACATATTTGCAATGGTCTTAGGAAATGAGACACTGCTCCTCTTGTAGTTGGGGGTCACCACAACATGAGGAACTGTATTAAAGGGCCGCGGCATTAGGAAGGTTGAGAACTACTGTTCTAGAATAAAGCACAGTGACAAGGTAAAGAAAGGCTGGTCAAATGTAGTTTCATTATTCTATATAGGTATAAAGAAATCTATATAGGTATAACTATAACTATATAGGTATAATTTCATTATTCATGTTTTCTCATTTTTTCAGTCTTTAGTGGGTTCAACCTGTTTCCCAAATGATTTAGAGCAGGGATCACCAAGCCTTAGGCCATGGACCAACACTGGTCCATGGTGTAGCAGAAACCAGTTTACACAAATGAGTGAAGCCCCATCTGCACAAGTGGACCTCTCCATGGAACCATCCCTGATGCCAAAAGAGTTGGGGAGGGGGTTTGCTGATTTAGAGGTCTGTCAAAAATTGCATAGTTTGTTTACTGATGTTTGGAAGTTTTCTAATACAGGCTTTACAATTACAAAATATTTTTGTTTAAAATATATCTTTGGACAATCCATTTTCCTTCCAGAAATTCCAGTTCCAGAATTGGGAGGGTTGCGAGAATTAAAGGATTGGGCAATGTAGAGCATGAGAAAACTGGGTTTCTAACCTTTCAGCTGTGATGGTTTATAACTTCTGTGGGTTCTTGTATGGTTTGGAATTTATAGTAGAGTTTTGGTTGTATATGAATTAGAAAGTATAATAGGAATACTAGAGGTAGTTATCAGCATACTACAGGTAATCCTTAATTTAGACTACAATTGGGACCAGAATCTCAGTTGCTAAACAAACCGATAATTAAGTAAGATATCATATGACCACTTTTTGTAGGGATTGCAATTTCATTCTCCAAGCTGCCATTGTTAGATGAGCATCATGTGTCATTAAGCAGATGGTGTCTCAGGTAAGAAATGTAGGGGTGCCTCAAGGAAGTGGGGAAGGCCCTGGGAAGCTGGCAAATGTCATGCAAGTTGGGGATTCTTCAATGCTATATAAAGTTGCAGGTGTTTCTGGAAGCCTCAACTATCCACCTTGCCCAGCAGTACTTACAACTACAAGGGTACAAGGGTACTGCACTTCCACCCACCCCACCTATTGACCTCCTTATTGACAACTATTGTGGTAGCAGCAGCACTCATCTGTGGCAGCACAAGGATTGAAGTTTAGGGCCTTCAGCAATCTCAGCCAGCTGTCACTGACTCCAGCCTCTATTTCAGCCCCAGCGCTACCAATGCCCCCAAGAAATGCCACCTCAAGCTCCACACTGCAACCAGTCATGCAAGCAGCATTCAGTACAGCTTTACTGTGCCCACTGATGTTTGCCATGTTGGGCAGTGACATCTAATTGAAAGTGCTGAAGGCCCAAGCTCTATTTCAGGCATTACACTACTGCTGCTGCTAATAAATGCCACAGTGCAAAAGGGCTCAAAAGGGAACTATATTGGGAGAGAGATAAGGGAGTGGGGGAGTGGGCATGACTGTCACAGCACCCAAATTTTGTTCATATAACCACTGCAATGGCTGTAATTTTGGATATGGTTTTATAAGTCCATTTTGAACAGTTCAACATAATGTTGAACAGTTGCTGAACAAACGATCATAAGGTCTCCCTTTAGTAACATCCAAACTCAGGCCTTCTTATGAATTCAATAGAGAAAAGCACAATTGGAGGCATTTGCCAACTTTTTAAAAAAGAAACAACAAACAACACTTCCCCATTCTAGAATGGTTGCAGCAGTTTATACGTTCAGTGAATAAGTCATTGAGTAAATAAGTAAATATTTTATTCTTGGTATCCATGAAACCTCTAGATTCCATCAGAATAATAATATGTGCAGCATGATGGTTGCAATGCAAGTTCCATCATTTATCTATATGCATTATGGTTCAAATATATTTACAAAAAAGACAGGATTCAGAGAATAACATCACAATACACATCCCTATGGATACCCATGTAATCTTAACCATCTTTCTGAAACTAGCCATTTGGATGAATAAAAAAAGAAACAAGGGATACTTGGTAATAGAAATGGACAATGTCTTTGGACACTGGTTTTAGTAAACATAGAAGGTAACCCACATAAAAAAAATGATTAAATTACTTCTGATTTCTTGGTTATTATGCTGCCTTTAATTTAACAGAAGGTGTTTTAACCTCATCTTGGAAATAGCTGAAAGTTGTTTTTCATAAAACAAATACAACATACAGAAGCTTGAAAGAAGGTTGAAAACATAACAATTTGCACAAATATTATGCAGTCAGATTTACATCACTTATTACATGACAGTTAAATCTTTGGAAACTAAGGAGTTTTTACTGGTTGTGCTTATTGCTTATTCTAGTCACAAATAGCAGGTAACATTCTCTTGTACCTAGACAATTATCATTCAGCCCAGGGGTGGGTTCTACTTACCTTCACTACCGGTTCTGATGATGCACGTGCTTTGCGCGTGATTGGCACGCTTGCGCTTGCTTCGCACATGCAACAAGCACTCTGCACCGAACAAGCACTCTGTGCATGCGCAGTAACTTTTTTGGGGGAAAAAAACCTCAAAAAAAGTGTTCTGTTCATGTGCGGAGCGCGCAGAGCACAGAGAACTGTAAGTACAGGTGCATGGGTGGGCCCAGCTCCTGGTCACGGAGAACCAGTTCGGTGACGTCACAGCGTCACCGCTACTGGATCGTGCGAACTGGGCCAAACCGGGAGCAACCCATCACTGATTGAGCCTGATACATTTAATTTGTAATGTTTATATAGATATTTCAGTATCATTCATGTGGTGAACATCATAAAAAGGAATGAGAGTAAATAAAACTATACAATTGCATAAATTACAATTAGCCATGCTTTGGGAGAAGTAGCCACGGAAAATGAGCAGAGAGGAAAATAGCTTGATTGACATGAAACATGTTGTGTTTGCTATAGCAGTCAACCTACAGGGATTGGTGTGTTTCTTTACAGTTGTAGAATGACTTGTAATTCGGGAGTTCCCTAGGGTGATGAACAGTTTGATTTTTTTTTTCAAGAGGATTCTTTTGTATACTCTACTCAGGACAGAAAATGATTGATTAGAGAAAAACTATTCTGTGAAATTAAGTTAATTTCAAATAATTTTCATACTGTTGCCAAGGAAATAGCAATCCATATCCTCTCTAGAAATCAATTCAATGGAATCTTTACAAGAGAAAAAAAAAGAAATTCAGAGTGTCAATTCAGGTCAAGAACGTAGGAAATATAGAAGAATAAGATTACACAGGATTCAATCTAGATAATATATAATCTGATCAGTAGTTTCCACCTACCTGTATTTTTTGGAGTATAAGAAGCACCTGAGTATAAGACACACCTAGATTTTAGAGGCTGAAAACAAGGAAAAAAGTATTCTGAACCAAATGGTGTAGTAACATATTATTTAATAAAATATCAGTATAGCATAATAATTTTTTGAAGACC
>JANHFM010009925.1:36819-48003 GCA_032468115.1 Grayia smithii
AGTTCTCCGAACTGCTCAAAATTTCCGCTACCGGTTCTCCAGAACCTGTCAGAACCTGCTGGATTTCACCCCTGGCTCAGCCGTGAATCACTGCTGAGCCCCAGGATCCTTGGATCCATGGCAGCAGAAGCAGCAGCAATGGCGGGGGCAGCGGCTATCTGTTGTTGCTGCTATTGCTGCTGCCATTTCTGCTGTTGCTGCCTCTGCAGTAACTGCCCCCTCCACCACACATGCATTACATTCGGTGTATAAGATGCACCCAAATTTTCACCCTCTTTTTGGGAGTAAAAAGATGTGTCTTATACTCCGAAAAATACGATACTTTATTAAAAGACATCCAGAGTTGTTTCTGTTTTTTAAAAAAACAATTTGGACAAATCCATATGCAACTATATTTTAAAAAGTTGGATGAAGAGATTATTGAAGTAACAATAACTTAGATATATGTATTTTTACTTTATATTATGAGACAATAATTTTACGATTGATTTAAGATAAATTTCAAAGTTATTCAATAGCCACTTCCTATAACCTTACCAACATGAGAGATAAAACATCTTGGTAATGTCTTATTTCTGGAATTAAGCTTTGTTTCTCATAAAGTTGTTATGAATTCATCTTGGTCAAATCTGTAATTGCATATTTTCATCAAAGTTATTTTATTTACATTCCATCCTTTTCTCTCTTGATGAATTTTAATCTATCCCAATCCTTTTTGCTGATTTTATGTAATTGTTCTCGAATGATGTATTTGCTCCTTCTCTCAAGATCACCCAATATATATTGCAATAAAATGAATTTTAAAAATTTAATCTACAAAGGATATATTTATTCTTAAAGTCCTATTTATTTTATTTATGATGATGAATGTAGGCTCTGGATTATGAGATCAGTTGTTGATTACTGAAAACAGATAATATTCCAATCCAGAGGATTGTGATTCAAAAGCAACCAAGACATCATCACAAAATGAATGAAACAAGAAAGATTATTTTTCTAATGAACTGACTTTCTTGGATTTTTCTAATATTTAAGCAGAAATTATGCCTCTAATATACATTCAAAATATAAATATTTCTGAAAGCCTGATCTTATGATTGAGTGAACCAGAATAGGAGGTAGTAGAGAACAACAACAAAATACTATTTAAATAAACATGTTTACAGTGAATCTAGTAGATTTAATTTGTCCCTTCCAAAGTTAAGGAAGTATAACCTTTAGTAAGCTTGTATAAGACAACTTTGATTTGTTTTGATGTGGTACTTCGGTACAAAATTTTAATGCACCAAATTCAAATGAAGAAGCATTTGGTTTCAACAAGATGTTTTATGTTGTTTCAGCTTCAAATAGCACAGGAATCTAACACAAAAAAATCTAACACGTTTCAGATTATTGCAAGTCATGAAAAAAACAATTGAATAGGCAAAATGGAAGTTTTAGGTTTTTTCATGAAGCAGTTTTGTATCATTCAAATTTTAGTCAAAATGAAACACCTTCTTTAAAGATCCATGGTACTCTGATCCATTACATGCCTATTTGAAAGTAGATCCAAGTAAATGTATTGCCAAATAAATATGTGTAGAATTTCAATCTATGTGCAATCCCATTTGTATCTACGTAGATAAAAGTTACATTTAATGTGATTTACTCATAAGTAAATGTACAGGTTGCAGGCTTGGTCACTAAAAAAGAAGCAATGAAATTTTCTGCTCCTACTTCATAAGGACTTATTTTAAGTAACAGTAACAGAATTGGAAGGGACCTTGGAGGTCATCTAGTCCAACCCCCTACTCACACAGGATTCAAACCACTGACCTTATGGTTCCAGCAAAGGAAGCAACTTTTCTGGTTCCTTGATGTCTATCAAGATTCTCATTCATCCAAGTCCTGGCTGTCCCAAAGTGCTTTTTCCAAAAGGCAACTGGACTTTCTTGGGTTTTTTTTCCTTTTGAAAACATTTTGCTTCTCATCCAAGAGGCTTCTTCATTTCATGAAATAGCTTCAACACTGAACAAGCTTTTTGGATGAGAAGCAAAACATTTTTAAAGATAAAAAAATCAAGAAAGTCCAGTTGCCTTTTAGAAAAAGCACCTTTGTGACATTTATGGTTGCCATAATACCTTGGTAAGTATTTGATTATTTGACCCTAGAGATATGAAAACAGAACGGATTATGGAATAGGACTATTATTGGCATTCAAATGAGAACCAAGACATCTAGAGAGGAAGGACGAGAGGCAAAATCCAGCAGGTTCTAACAGGTTCTTGAGAACCAGTAGTGGAAATTTTGAGTAGTTCAGAGAACTGGCAAATACCACCTCTGGGTGGCGCCAGAGTGGGGTGGGAATGGAAATTTTGCAGTATCCTTCCCCTGGAGTGGGGTGGGAATGGAGATTTTGCAGTATCCTTCCTCTGCCATGCCCACCAAGCCACACTATACCCACCAAGCCACGCCCAAAGAACCAATAGTAAAAAAAATTGGATTTCACCCCTGGGAAGGACTGAAGAACTCTTTACCCTCAAGAAGGGAGGTAGAATCACTGTTAGCCTGCAGACTAATTATCCATGAGAGTAAGCCCATAGATTTTGTGGGTCTGTTCTCCTGAGAAGACCTGCACAGGATGAAATAATTTTGGAATTACAGTTTCCTAATTTAGACATGAGTCTTGCCATGAAGGTAGGAAAGATTTCTGTATGGGCGTAGAGTAGTGATATTCAATAGTGTCAGGAGAGTACAGCCCCATAACCATAAATAACCCAGCCCTGAAAGATTGCCTTTCCAAAACTTCTATTCGTTTATTTTTAAGGAACTTTCCTATCTTTAACAACATGCATAGTCTGTATTCTGCCTGCACTGTCTTACCTCCAGTCATGCAAAACATCCATAGACTAGATTTATCAGCTTATGCGAACAGATTTGCAACTATTTTATATTGCAAAGATGTAATCTGTATATATGAACAAGCCTGAGGAAGGAAATGGATATCTTTGTAATTACTCAAGAAAGGAAATTTTCACACAGCTGATAGAAAAAAGCTCCTCTAGAAAGAACAGTCATGTATTATTTTAGAATTGTGCATTATTCAAATTGTAATAGCCTAATATATGAATACCTGCTTGTGATTATTACATAGGTAATTAAGACTAACAGATTACATATACATTTTTGCAGCATGATGTAGTGATTTAGTTTAATGGAGAGCTATAATGCAGAGCTTTATAACATTGTATACTTACTTACTTAGTTTATTTATTTATTTATTTATGTGTTATTCTGCCTTTATTACTTTATAAGTAATTTAATGCAGTGAACATGCATAACTTGTCTCCTTTTTACCATAACAACAACCCTGTGAGGTGGGTGGCTTGAGAGAGAATAACTAGCCCAAAGTCACTCAGCCAGATTCCATGCCTAAATGGGACCAGAACTTACAGTGTCCTGGTCTCTAAACCCACACTTTTATCACTATACCAAACCGGCTTTCCCATTTCTTTCTCTAAGTGCTTGGCTTTCTTGTACTATAGAACAGGGATGTCAAACTCACATTGTCATGGCGGTGTCACATGATGCATCGGGACTTTTCCACTTTCGCTAAACCAGGAATGTGTATGGTCAGCACAGGAGTCATCTGGCCCACGTGCCAGGTGTTTGACAGCCCTGTTATAGAACAAGTAACATTTTAATGAAGATGGAAAAATAATTTTGTGGAGTGGAGATATTGTTTCTGTGTCCATCACTCTATCCTAGAAAGGTGTTCTATATTTATATTAAATAAAAAATTGAGGATAGGTTAATAATTTCCATTGATGTTAATAGGCATAAACCATGGTTATAAATCCCTATTTGAAACTGGGATATTATACCCAAATAAAATCATCTTCAGTAAAGTAGTTTTCAAAATATTTGGAATTACCATAATTTTTTATTGTGGCTTTAAACATTATCATTCTTTTAGCTTAACTTTTCCTTAAGATTTACACATTTAGGGATCATTTATAATGGAAGTTATTTGTACTGATAACAACAGTACAATGTGAATTGCTTCATACAATGAAGACATATGTGATTTTTAAACTAGTTTTATATTGAAAACTTTCAAAATAAAAACAAATATATATTAACAATTCATAAATGTTGCTACATTTACTTTGATCTACAGAGCTATCCATTTTGATCTTGCCAGTTTCTAGTTTTCCAAAAGGTAAATTTATTAATTTGAAATGATTTTTACATTGATTTTTTATTTTAATTTAATGACGATTTTCATATGTATTGCTTGTAACATGCACATTTTATAGCAATTAACAACAGCATTTAGACTTATATTCCACTTTACAGCACTCTCTAAGCAGTTTATAGAGTCAGCATATTGCCCCCCACAATCTGGGTGCCCTTTTACTGACCTTGGAATCGTAGAACCTTGAATTGGTCAGGATCAAACTTCTGGCAGTAGGCACAATCAACCTGCAATACTTCATTCTAATCACTGCACCAGCATGGCTTCTTATTGTTGCTAAATATTTTAACTAAGAGGTATGCAAAAGGCACATTTCAAAGCAAATATGGAACTCAGGTGTGACAACCACACATTCATTAGACAAAGGAGTTGAATTTTCCTGTAGAATAACACAATGGAACATCAGCAGGAAATGGCAATGAGAGTAACTATTGTTGGGGAAATTGCATTTGAAACAATAAGCAGTGTTGAGGGAATAGTAATGAAAACATGACATTCACAAAGCACTCAATGAAGGAAGTAACAGTAAATGGGAAATGACAATGAAGGGGAAAATAGCATTCACTGGGAAACAGCATTTAAACAGTGTTAAGGGAACAGCAATGAAGATTCCCAGGAGAATGTTGAATAGGACAAGTACAGTGCAGTTTTTAGGGGGAGAGAGAGCAAATCTCACATTCTATATTTTATTTGTCCTACAGAAAATTTGAAGAGGCAAGGGGACAGAAGCATGTATATCTGAAAGCCATGGAATTTACAAGAAAAGGAGAGGCAAAGATAGAGGAGATACGCAAGTTCAACAGAGGTCTTCCTATTTTGATTTTCTTAGTAATAGTAAGAAATACTATTAGAAATACTACTAGAAATATCCCCTTCCTCTTCCATTCAAAATGATCAGCACGGATTAAAATGTTTAATCCAGACAGTCTTTCAATATCTATGTACATCCTTCTTTTTCCAATTATGGAAGTTGTTTCCCTATAGGCAATATAGCTACTGAACCTCAGCAAAAATACACATTTGCAAAAAGAAAGAAGAGTAAAATAATAGACTTCCTCATAAGTATTATCCTGTAATAAGCTTGTTTCTAAATTCAGATGCTGGTCAGCATTGCACAATACATTTTATACTAGTGCTGTTCCGTTTATCTAGACTCCAATGAAAGTTAAACTATCACCAACCTATAGATTCTTACTTTTATATATATTAACCTGACTCAAGCTTTTCAGAATACATCCTGTGTGTGTTTATCAAGTATCCTGCTCAATATTTTTCTTATTATGTTCCTTTTTAAAAATACATATTTTTATTTTATTCAAAAACATTAAAATATAAAATACCAAAATTAAAGAAACAAAGAAAAACACAAAACAAACAAGACATTAAAAAATTAACACTTATACCCATATTGTCTTCCCTTTGTTGAATACTGATTAATTTATTACAACGATATTAGTTGCCACTCCTTGCAAAACAGGTCGAAAGAGTAGAGTAGCAAGAACAGTGATGTCCATGCCTCAGTAAGGTCATTTAAAACCTGTGCTTTGCATTTGTTGCTAGTTTGCTTTCAGGTACAGTTTAAGGCACTGGCTGTTACCTATAAATTTCTATAGGTCATAAAGCCTGACTACTTCAGGCGTCATGTGTATCTCTTAATACTTGCCCAACTAATATAATCTGGTAGGGTTGCTGTGCTCCAGATTCCTTTAATTAGACAATGTCACATATCAGGACCCCAAAAGCACATTTTCTCTGCATCAGCAACTGCTCTCTGGAAGAAGGTCTCCTGAGATCTGGATGATCCCCACTCTGATATTGTTTATATGAGCCATGAAGATTGTTTTGTCACTCAAGTCTTTGGCAGGAATAGTAAAATGCTTCATTTCATTACACTTACCATCTTTTGTCTATTTATTATAATTTCTTTATTTCTTTATTATTGTTAGCTGCCCCAAGTCATTAGGAGTTGGGCAACACAAACACTTATGCCCTGCTAATAATAATAAAATCACCATCTGAAATGTAATTGCTGATCAACATTGGTTGACTATACCACCATGGTATTGCAATGGAGTTTGGGCTGAACAAATGTATTATTCTCACTATCAACAAAGGAAAAATTGTGAAAGCTTGAAGGAATAAAGATGCCCTATGGTAATAACATCAAGAGTCTGAATGAAGAAGATCACAACAAATATTCAGGTATCTATCAGGCTGACATCTTCAAGGATACTGAATTCAAGAAAAAAAATACATCAGAAGAGTGAAGAAGGTGATTAAGTTAAAGAGACACATAAGGGCTAATTCTGGTTTAGAAAATGAAGCCTTAAGAACAAAAGCCAGAATTCAGAAAACAGCAGCAGATAGCAAATGCCATCTCTGGAAAGAAGCTGCAGAAAAAGTGTGTCACCTGTTAGCTGCTGCTTGAAGATCACATAGACTTATTACAACCAAGGCATGACAAAGTAACTATAGTGGTTCATTGGAATATTTGCAAGTAACCTATTTGCCTGTAATAAGAACTGGGAGGACTACAAAACAGAGAAGGAAAAATGAAGTAGTTAAAGTGCTCTGAGACTGTAGAATTCAAACAGACCACATCTGCCACATAACACCCCAGGCTTAACAATTGTTAGTAAGAAAGACAAAAAAGGCTGGATAGTAAACATTCTCCTGCAGATAGGATAACAGGGAGAAAGAACTGGAGAAAATCACAAAATATAAAGATTTGCAAATAAATGAAAGTTTCTATGGTAAAAGAAAGCAAAGATATTATCAGTAGTAATATGTGCCTTGTGTACAATACCAAAACAACTGGACAATTACTTAAACACCATCAGCATTGGCAAAGTTAACATCAGTCAATTGCAAAAGGCAGCTTTATTAGGAATAGCTTACATCCTGCAGTGTTACTTGTAATTTCATCAAATAACACCTGACTATCCCAAGTCCTTGGGAAAGCCTCACTAGGTGGACAGAAATGCCAAATACAGTATAAACATCTGGCTGATTGCACAAACAATTATAATAAATGCATTTGAATAGAAAATGAATAGAAATTAAATGATTTAGAACTGGAAAAGAAGTATCCAGGATTCTATGATGTTATCCCAACTACTTAACTTATATCAAGAATCATCAAAACTGTTGGTTATAGTCTCATAAAAATACAGAAATTGAAATTAAACATGGTAGAAAAAGGACATCAACTAGTTCTGTTGATGATGTCCTTTTAATAATATCATTTTAATAACCGGAAACAAGGAAGACACAAAAAAATATCTAGATTAGTGGTTCTCAACCTTTCTAATGCTGTGACCCGTTAATATAGTTCCTCATGTTGTGGTGATCCCCAACTATAAAATTATTTTCGTTGCTACTTCATAACTGTAATTTTGCTACGATTATGAATTGTAATGTAAATATGTGATATCAATATTCTCTGCTGTGGTAGAAGATAAGAGAAGCCCATTCTTGCAATTTTCATGCTGGGCCCAGGCTTCTTTACTGCCCTTTCCAGAGGCACATCCATCCGGGGGCTTGTTTTCTGTCTGCCCCAGAGCTCACAAGAAGCCATCTCCCATTATTTGCACTCCTGCTATCCAACCTGCAGGGCTAAAGGCAGTGCCCGAAAACTTGGGAAGAAGCGAAGGCTCTGCAGCCTAGACTAGCTCAGCTGAGCAGGGCTTCCAGGAACAATAACAGAAGAGCCAGGGTTGCAGGATCCAAGAGATGGGCGCCCCCCCTTCTCTCACCCCACTTTGGCGACCCCTGTGAAAGGGTCATTCAACCCCCAAAGGGATCCCGACCCACAGGTTGAGAACCTCTGATCTAGATGAAGATAAAAGAAAGTGTCATGTTGGAACTGGTCTCTCTTTCTCACCTCCCCAACATAGTATAGGTCCAACAATTCACAGGGATCGTTACCTAATCTTTCATTAATGAAATTAATAACATTTGTTACTTGGAAGAAAAGTTATACTTGACTTAGACCAAATGTAAGGAAGCCAGCACACTGAAAAAAAAGGTATGTGTTGTTGAAGCCATGTTATTTTCTAAAATATCATATGACTATGAAAGTTAGATCCCCAAAGGAAAAAATAAATAAATAAAAAGATACCTTTGAGTTGTGGTGCTGAAGTTGACCAAACAGAAAAACAATTCAGTATTAGATGAAATATAGTACAACCGACTACCCACTAGATATACCAAGGTTTAGATATTTTGGACACATAATAGAAAAGGGACGAAGAGGAGGGATAGAGGAAGGATCAAGCTTAGCTTCAAGTGCCAGATAACAAATCAAGAAGTAATGAAAATGGAGGCAAAATATTCATTGCAAGCCATAGTAGATTGAAATGAATATTAAAGAATAAATCATAAACTCAAATACATCTAATCCTTCTCTATTCTTTCGGAAAGCAGCAAAGTTATATTTACTCCACATAATACTTTATTTTATAATGAGATTTTCATCCTCATTGCAAACTAATATTGATATAATCCTAACAACAAATATTTCTAACCAGAACCCCTAAATTGCATAGGAACAGGCAATAAGATTGTTTCAACATGCACAGAAAGTCAAACTTTCAATATCTGTATGTATGTGTTTGTATGTATATGTATATGAGTATGTGTATGTATATGTATAGTGTAATCAAAAAGTATTCACACCCCCTTCACTTTTGTCAATTTTATTATGCTGCAGCCTGATTCTACAATTGTTGAAAATATTTTTTCTCATTAATCTACACTCAGTACCCCATAACGAAGTGAAAATAGAATTTTAGAAATGTCTTTAAATTTATTGAAAAGAAAAAAAAACTTGAAATATCACATTGACATAAGTATTCAGAGCCTTTGCAACAACACTTGAAACTTAGCTCAGGTGCCTTCCAGTTCTCTTGATTGTTGTTGACATGTTTCTACACTTTAATTGGAACCCACCTGTGGTAAATTAAGTTTTTTGACATGATTTGGAAAGCCACACAACTCACTATAGAAGGCTACAGAGCTGACAATGCATACTGTATTAGAGCAAAAGCCATGATATCAAAGGAGCTGCCTGAAGAGTTCAGAGACAGGATTATTGTAAAGCACATATCTAGGAAAGGCTACAATAAAATTTCTGCTACACTGAAGGTTCCTAAGAGCATAGTGGCCTCCATAATTCTTAAATGGAAGGAGTTTGGCACAACCAGGACTCTTCCAAGAGCTGGTTGCCCAGTTAAACTGAGCAAGTGGGGCAGAAGGGCCTTGGTAAGTGAGGTGACCAAGAACCCAATGGTCACTCTGACTGATCTCCAGAGATACTGTATGGAGATGAGACAGAGTTCCAGAAGGACAACTATCACTGCAGCCCTCTACCAATTTGGGTGTTATGGTAAGTAACCAGATGGAAGCTTGCTTGGAGTTTGCAAAAAAAAAAGTACGTGAAGGATTCTCAATCTATGACGAACAAGATTATCTGGTCCTGATGAAATTGTTTGCCCTCAATTCTAAATGTTATGTCTGGAGAAAACCAGGCACCATTCATCCCCAGCTCAATATCATCCCAGCAGTGAAGCATGGTTGTGGCAGCTTCATGCTATGGGAGTGTTTTTGAGCAGCAGGGACTAGGACACTGGTCAGGTTTGAAGGAAAACTGAACAGAGGAAAGTAGAGGGATATCGCCAATGAAATCCTGTTTCACAGTGTTCAGCACCTCAGACTGGGCCAAAGGTTCACTTGCCAACATATCAATGATCTTAAGCACACAGTCAAGACAATACAGAACTGGCTTAGGGACAACTCGGTGAATATCCTAGAGTGGCCCATCCAGACCCCTGACTTGAACCCGATTGAACACCTCTTGAGGGACTTGAAAATGGCTGTCTACCAACAGTTGACATCCAAACTGACAGAACTTGAGATTATTTGCAAGGCAGAATGGCAAAAAACTGTCCAAAGCCAGGTGTGCAAAGTTTGTCATGTCATACTCAAAAAGACTCGACACTGTAATTGCTGCCAATGGTACTTCAACAAAGTACTGAAGGGTCTGAATACCAATGTCATTATGCCAATTGTTATTATGGGGAGCAGGAGCAGAGGAAGTTTTAGATATGTTCTGGAACTCACCCTTTCATTCTCCACAGCTCCTATTTAGATTATTCTACAATGGTGCTTTTCAAACTTGGCAATTTTAAAATGTGTCAAATTCAGCTTCCAGAATTACCCTGGCAGCATGCTCTTGGGCTCTAAGAACTGAAATCTGCACATCTTAAAGTTGCCAAATTTGGAAAACACTGGTCTAGAATATAATTACTTGGCATACAAATGAAATTAATTAATGAATTGAATAAATAAATAAAATAGCCTTTTTCTTTCTGCCTTGCTTGAGGTCAGCAAGGGTGCTCTGATGGTTATTATGGTTGCTCCAGACTCAAACCATTTCAACCACTAAGCATTTTGTACTACTTCCCCATTACCATGCCATCCGCACAGTCAATCAAGCACTGGTCATCTCGCGCCTAGACTACTGCAACTCCCTCTACATGGGGCTGCCCTTGAGGTGTACCCGTTGGCTCCAGTTAGTCCAGAATGCGGCCGCACGGGTAGTTATGGGAGATTCCCGCTACTCTCGTGTGACAACTCTCCTACGCGAGCTGCACTGGCTACCGGTGGCCCTCTGGATTTGCTTCAAGGTGCTGGTACTTACCTGTAAAGCCCTACATGGCATTGGCCCAGGGTACTTGCAGGACCACCTTCTGCCCTCATCCCACCATCCAGTGCTCTCACACAGGGCTGCGCTCCTCTGCATGGTGCCCAGAGCGAGGGCGCTCTCTGTGGGCACACCAACCCTCTGGAACGAACTTCCCGCCAACCTCTGGACTGCCCCTGACCTCCGCTCCTTCCGACGCGATCTAAAGACATGGCTTTTCCATCAAATAGGCTGAGGCGATGGG